>SKCR01025402.1:0-158946 GCA_019454045.1 Zanthoxylum bungeanum
ATAATAACACATTTTCCATAATTCTTTTGGTATTTTAACTGATCTATCCACAAGTAAAAGAGTAGTTGAAGTTGGATTTAACCTGCCAATATTAAGTTGTTGGTAAACCGAAAATAGAAGAAATTAACATTGGCTCCGAGATCAAGCAATGCATGTTCAATTTTATGATTTCCAATAATACATGAAATATTTAAAAAACCAGGGTGTTTGTATTTTAATGTATTATTGGTTGAGATAATGAAACTTACATGTTCAGCTAGAAAAACTTTTTTTCTTACCCGATGTTCTTTTAACGGTGCACAAGTCTTTCAGAAATTTGGCATAAGATGGTATCTGTTGGATAACATCTAACAAATGAATATTGACCTTTACTTGTTTGGATATTTCATAAATATCCGGGGAATGGTTCAATTTCTTTATTTTTAATACTTGAGGAAATGGAGGTGTATAAGAAAAATTGTTATTATCAACGATAGGTAATGGTTCATCAACCCATTCCTAACCTTCTGAATCTGATTTATTTTCAACTTCGCAAGGTTCAAAAATAGGTTCATGGATGACCTTACCACTATGAAGAGTAATAAAATACTTGACTTGGTTTATGTGTTGACTATTAGAACTACTCTCATGGGGATTTTGATGACTTTTAGAGTTTTACTGTGGTTGTGCAGGAAACTTTCATTTCTCATTAATGGTAAAAAGAGATGTGATTTTGAAGAAAGTATCTTTCAGATCAATCAATGTTTGCATATTTTGGTTATTGATGGCTTCCTGTTTCTCAATAATGCATGCAAGGTATCATCAAGGATTTTCTATCGGTGGGATATATGGTGCATAATTCTGGGAGTTTTAAAATTCTGGTGTATCTTGGGAGGTTATTGTAATGGTTGTGCTTGTTTATCATTCCTCCAATTGAAGTTTGGATGGTTTCTCTAATCAGAATTTTAAGTTTGAGAGTATGAGTTTGGATTTGGTCACTTGAAGGTGTTTATGAAACTGACTTGGTCATGGAGACATTCATGCAAGGCTGGCAAGGTTGGAAATATTTGTGTGACATGTTCATTTGAATTACAGATATGACATCTGACTTCTTGAACTGAGTTGACATGATCATTATTCCTCATTTCTAATGCCTCAACTTTTTTAGCTAGAGATACATACTTAATAGAAAGATCATGGTTTTAGTAGGATTCATGAATTGTTTGATTGTCATAGGATGATACCTCTACCAGATGGCTGTGGTTTTTACACACGACTAAAATTGCAAACTGTGTCTCATTGTTGTGCATTATCTGCTATATGCTTTATGTAATCTAGTGCATCTTCGAGTTTTTTGTCCATAAACTCACCATTACACATCATTTCCACTACTTTTCTACCTCGGGGTGTTTAACCCTCGTAGAAGTAGGAAACCAGCCTCCATGTTTCAAACCCGTGATGTGGATAAATAGTCAACATCTCTTTAAATCTCTCCCAACATTGGTAAGTGTTTCCCCCGACTCTTGTATGAAATTTTTGATTCTTCTCTTAAAGGAGTTTATCTTGTGATGGGGAAATAAGTTTTTTTTGTAGAAACTGCTCTTGCAAATCATCTCATGTTATGATGGATCCTGACCTAAGGTTCAACAGCCAATTTTAACTTTATCCTTTAAAGAAAAGGGAAAGAACTTTAATCGAATTATATTTATGCTGTAATTTTGATTTGTGAAAGTGTTACATACCTCTTCAAATTCCCTTAAGTGCTGATAAGAATTTACTGATTCTTGATCATAGAATGTGGGTAAAAGTTGGATGACACCAGGTTTAAAATTGAAACGTGTTACATCTGGGGGAAAAATAATGCAAGATGGTGATCCTGTCTTAGTGGGATTCATGAATTATCTGAGTGTCATAAGATGATTAAGATCACCATGCTGAGACTCGTTTTCTTCCTGATCAACTGGATTTTCAACTCGGGCAGGTGGATTTTCATTTTAGTTATCGGCCATTTTGACTGATGATGAAGGTGATGAAGACTTTCTATTTAATCTACCACTAGATGATCGAGACCAATGTCTCATGCAACCTAAATACAGTCTATATGCTAAAATTTAAAATATATATATATATATATATATATATATATATATATATATATATCTGCAATACTTACAAAAAGAAAAAAATAACATGACAAAAAAATACAAATATAGTGATTAAAAAAATGAAATACAAATAATACAAACAAAAGAAATAGAAAGTAAAATAAAAAATAAAAAGGAAAGGAAAAAAATAAGGATGTTAATTATTATTGTATCTACTAAATTATATTCACTGACAATGGCGTAAAAAACTTGACACGCTCACAAAGTGGTTCTTTAACTCCAAGAGTGTCGAAGTAATAAAATAAACTGATAAGTCCGGGGTCGATCCACATGTAATAGATTTATTAAAATAAAATAACAATTTGAGTAAAAATTAAAAAGGCTTGATTTGTTTGAAGAGATTAGAGAATTTTAAATTGGACTGCAGCAATAAAATAAATAATGGGATCAGAGGATCCACTTTTAATATTTCAAATTTAAAAATCTCACTTTTTATAATATAAAAATTGTCATTATTACCCAATTAATTTATTTCAGGAATTAATTATGGCAAAACATATGAAATCAGCCATAAAGGTAGTGATAATTTTTGTCTATAACAAGTCCAATTAGGTACTCAATGATGCTAAATAAATAAAACAAGCCATATAAGCGGTAACAAAGTTTGTCAATAATTAATTTAAATTTAAATTAAGTATTAATCATTAGATTTTTTTTTTCATTTTAAAAGTTTCACCCTTTACCACAGGAAAATGAAATTAGTTACTCATAATTTGAATAAAAACACATAATTTTTATTATTGAAAGAAAAATAAAATACAAGAAAGCTTTTAAAAATTAAACCACACAAGATCTAAAATTCCAAAAATTTTAAGAGAGAATTATGAAAATCAAACTAAAGAAAATGAGGTGCTGAGCACCTCCATCGCCTTGCAAATTGCATCATCGAAAGGTTATGACAATTTATTTTATATATATGTTTTTTAATAATATATTAATATTATATATATATATATATATTATATATATATATATATCTTATATATATATATATATATATATATATTATATATAAATCTTAGGGGACCTCCTATATAATATATAAAAAAGATTTTATATATAAAATCTTGGTGAATTCTCCAAAATATCTTATATAAATATTTATATAATAATAATAATAATAATAATAATAATAATATAATAATAATAATAATACTTCTGTGGATAAATACATCATTAAGCTCATTTGTCACCAATTTAAACACGGTATATATTTTCCTAGTTCGATTTGAATCTAGATATATGTCACACTGTTTTTGGGTTTTTTGGGTTATCAAATTTAGATTTCATATCCATTTTTCTTGTTGAGCTTCCGAAACAATATTTTACCTACATAATAAATAAAAATCACAATAAAACATAAATATAATTATTATTTACCAAATGTGCTAAATTAAGGGATTAATGAAATTATAAGTATAAAATGATTAGTTTCTTTTTTATTAAGTGTATACTTTTTAATACTCATCAATAAAGTAGCACATAAAGCTTAGTATACAAACTAAAGATTATAAAATGTGTGTAGAATATAAAAATATTTGATTAAAAATATCTTTCTTGGAAGGCTTTATAATAAATATTAAAAGAAGTTTAGTAAAGTAAAAATATATGCTCCACTAAAGCTCAAAAGATATGGTTTGACGGTGAAATTTCTAATTATTTTAAAAAAAAAAAAAAAATTGTAATGGATTGTTTTAAAACTTAATATGTAGATACGGTAGTTCCTAAAAAGTCAAATTCAGATGTTAGATAACTAATTAAAACAAGTTTACCAATAATTTGATGAGAGAACGGGGTGCAAAGTAACCCCAAAAAAAAGTTTAACAAAAATACCTTTTTCGAGTTGATATTGGATTACAAGAGCAGTAAAGATAGATTAAACGAGGATTAAAATTAATTAATAGAGATGGTAAATTTATTTGGATTCGGATCCAGAAAAATTCAGATTCGTATTAATAAAAAAAACAGATTCATATATGTAATCTAAAAATATGTATGGATTCAGATCCGGACCTGAATTCAATTGAACCGGAATCCAGATATCCAATTCTAGAGATAAAATAATAAAAAATTATTTTTAATTATTTTTAAATATGATTTTATCATAATTTTATAATTAAATTTATATTATTTTGGATAGATTTTAAATTGTAAATGTTATTTATATGTTAAATTGCTATTATTAGTTAGAGATATTATTTTATTTTATTTTAAGTATTTAAAATTAAATAATTTGAAAATTAAAATTAAAATTCCAGCTTTTTTACGGATCTGTATATCCAGAAATTCGTTTAGAAAATACTTGTATCCGGATCTACAATTCATTATCCCTACTAATTAGAAAGCACATGTGCTATGTTGCTGAAAAGCAATTTTAACATATAATACATATACTTTTAAATTAGTTTTAATCCTTATTTAATCTCTATATTATTTTTGAAAGTACAATAATGGAGATCACCTACCCCACTTGTATTTAGTAATAGATGTTATCCCTTTCAAACGAAATATGATTTTCGGGTTTTTATGCTACATAAGCACTTATTATTACCATTAAAAAAACATACCATAAACTATTTAAAAAAATTACTAAAAATCTCCTAATAATTAATGAACATACCACCTCATTTATGGGAGTAATTTTCACATAATTCCCCTTAGGTTTATTAATAAACTAACGTTTAGACAGTGAATTATTATTAGATAGGATTATTTGTACTCTAAAATATACTTTGGACACTCAAATTTTAATAAAATAATTTATTACAAAAATATTTCTAATGTAATTTATTAAAAAGGACAATATTTTAAAGCACAGTCATTCAATCCAATTATCCTAACATAAATTATTAAATCCTAAAATTTTTCTCAACATCAAATTTATATCATTGGAAAAAATATAATTTAATAAACAACAAGTACTTGTTTCTGCATAAGAAACGAACATCCATATTTAAAATATAAAAGAAAAAATTAATTTCAATTTTATTTAAAAAATAATAAATAAATACCAAGAAAGAAATCGATGAACTAAATCTAATAACAAAAAATCATGAGCTACTCCAGGTGACGACTATGAACAATAACGTCCAAAGAAAAAGCTATACTAAATTCAAGTATTAATTAAACATATATTTAAAAACATATTATGATTTTTCTATTTTTTTTTAATTTTTTTTTTGATTTTGTATCTATCTATTAGTTTCTTCAAAGGGTATCCACACCCAGGTCACAAGCAAAAGAAAGATTTGAGCTGTGAATTAGTAGAGGAAACACCATATTTTAAAATAAATTTTAATGAAAAATGGTGTTCAAAGTAAATAACTAGTTGTATGTAAGGCCGTCAGATACAACTAGTAATTTCTAAATAAGGAAACTAAGTATTTGCATCGAGACTAACCGCTTACAAATACGGTGGTATAATCCAAGTATAATATGAATTATACATAATCTGGTAAATTTATACACTCATAATTCAATCCATACTTTACTACCATTTCCTAAATAGGATTGAAATACGACACTTCCAACAAATCCAAAATCAAGTAAAGAGGCTCTATAAAATGGGAGGAATCCAGAGGATTGCATCAATGAAGTTTTGGCTCTCACAGTCGAGTTCTCAAAGCATACATAACTCTCTAAACACCAGCCTACCGCCTTCACGGCAATCAACGAAGATCAAGGTAATCTTTTGCATTGTTCTTCCATTTCGTTTCACTCGTCATCATCGCTGACTTTATTGTCGGAGTGCCTACGGCATCTATCACACCGGTTGGTAGTTAATCAACGCTCATCTTGTCTTAATTTTGCAGAACCGCTGATGCCCCCATCATACGAATTCTCGATGTATACTGAAAGCGAAATTTAACGCCTACAATTATCATAATCCGTTCTTTTTATTTCTACATTTTACACATCATGCAAGTTTTTTTTTCAATGAATATGAAATATTAATTTTTTTTCTTTTTCAATTTTATCTCTATAACACATTAACCTTGATATGATAATTACCAATTTGTTACAAGATTTTTGTGTTGGTTTTGCAGATTTATTTTCTATTTTTATGTAATGATTGATATGCATTTTATTATTTTTGTCACTTTTTTCTATTAAAAAAATAACACTCAAATTAGAAGGAGAACGTAAACACACCCATGCCACAATTCAGTGTCACCCATAAGACAAGATGAGATAGATTTAAAAACAAAAGGACCCCATAAAAGAAAGGATCCACTGCACCTATAGCAGCATTTTGGCCTTCATTATTGCTCTTCCTCAATGCAAAATATCAAAATATCCAGCTTGGTGGGAGCTGTGTTAGTTGTTTGACTTCACCCAAAAAAAAATAAAAAATGCCACTCATCGTCTCCAAGTTTCATCACTCTTCTTTCTTCTTCTTCTTCTTCTTCCATGTTCTTCTTCTTCTTCAGCTTAGTTCTGTTATTCTTTTGCCAAAAGCACTTCCATTGAAAATGAAGAAGCAGATGTCAAAAGGTCTCAATTCCCAAATGACTTCCTCTTTGGCACAGCCACTTCTTCATTCCAGGCAGGACAACATGTCTTAATTTTTCTTGTTGCATTATTCTTTTATTTTATTTTATTTTATTTTATTTTATTTTATTTTTTCTGATTTTAAGCTCTATCTATCTATCTATATTATATATAGATTGAAGGAGCATATCTTGATGATGATAAAAGCCTGAGCGACTGGGATGTTTTTACTCATACCCCTGGTAAATATATGAATTGTTATTATGATAAATTAATATATGTATGCCAGTATTCACCAGCTATTTGATCAATCGATTTTCCAGGGAAAATAGTTAACAATGATAATGGGGATGTTGCTGATGATCATTACCATCGCTTCTTGGTAATTTTATCTTAATTTGACAATAATTTTTTATTTTTATTTAATTACCTTATAGCTATGAATTTCTTCTTCTCAATTACCATTATTTGTTTTTAAAACTTCTGTTCATAGGAGGACATTGAGATCATGCATTCTCTTGGGGTAAATTCATATCGTTTTTCGATTTCATGGGCTAGAATTCTACCTAGTATGTCCTCAATTAAACTTATAACGGGAGTTTTGTACACTGGGTATGATCTTTTAACTGCTTTGATTTATAATAATGTTTTTGAGCTGCCAATTTAGGAGGAAGATTTGGTGAAGTTAATCCTGTAGGAATCGAGTTTTATAATAATCTCATAGACAATCTCTTACTCAGGGGTAAGATACATTTTAAAAACAGTTGCAGTTTCTTCATTTCTTGATGATGTTATAATGTTTGAAGATGATTAATTCAAAATGCAGGAATTGAACCATTTGTAACAATTTCTCATCATGACTTTCCACAAGAACTTGAAGACAAATATGGATCTTGGCTCAGTCCTCAAATGCAGTAAATCTCTCCGCTTCATTCTTCGATAATCGAGAATGAACCCCAAATATTGTTTTGCTTCTCTTTACACGTCAATCTTCATGGTCAATTTCTGTTGAAACCATTTTTTTTTTGCAGGGAAGATTTTGTTCATCTTGCCAAAACTTGTTTTGAGAATTTTGGTGATAGAATTAAGTATTGGGCAACTATCAACGAGCCAAATTTGTTAACAGACATGGCTTATATCAGGGGCCGCTACCCCCCAGCTCATTGTTCAGTGCCTTTTGGAAATTGTTCCGTTGGAAATTCTGATACAGAGCCTCTCATTGTTCTTCACAACATGTTGCTGTCACATGCCAAGGCTGTTAAGCTATACAGGAAGCACTTTCAGGTAATAGAATGAGCTTTGCTTGAACACTCTTTGGCTAATTGCAGGGCAAGAAAAATGTTTCTGGAGAATACTGCGTTGAGCCTTATCCTTATTATTGAAAAATTTGAATATTAATGCAGGCAAGACAAGGTGGTTCAATAGGAATAGTTCTACATTCAATGATGTATGAACCATTGAGAGATGAAGAATCGGATCGACAAGCTGTTAGTAGGGCCCTGGCTTTCAATGCAGGCTGGTAAGTCACAAATGCATGATTGTTTTATTTGAATCAAATTATTAATAGAAATATCCATCAGGCTTTATCGGATTAATGTAAATGATATGACGTTTATACATAAATACACACATACATTGTAAAATAACTGATAAATGACATAGTTGATGATTCTCTTCAATCAGGATGTTAGATCCCCTAGTATTTGGAGATTACCCTGCTGAAATGCGTGAATGTATTGGACTTCAATTGCCAAGATTTTCCAAAGAAGAAACTAATTACGTCAAAGGCAGTCTCGATTTCATTGGCATCAACCATTATGCAACTCTATACGCCAAGGACTGCATCCATTCTGCTTGTAATTTAGGCGCCGATCACCCAATTCGAGGCTATGTTTACACCACTGGGGAACGGGATGGAATCACTATAGGAGAACGGGTAATTTGACCATAACATAATTTAAGGGCTCACCTAGCTATCTCCAATGTGCCTCAGCTAACAAGTGTTTTTGTTTTTGGTAGACTGGGAATCCAAGATTCTTTGTTGTCCCAGAAGGTATGGAGAAAATCATTCTCTACGTCAAGGACAGATACAATAACATCCCAATGTATGTGACAGAAAATGGTACGTGGCGCGGCAAGCAAAATTATTTTTTTCCTTTCATAGTACATATGTACATGTTTTTGTTATATAATTTCCATTTATGTTACAGGATATTCACCACCAAGGCAAGAAAATCAACAAGTGCAGGATTTACTTGACGATGTTAAGCGAATGGAGTACCATAAAGGCTACCTTTCTGCAGTAGCCAGAGCTATAAGGTGAGCTTCTGATTTGATTTACCTTCTACATATACAGTGACACATCTACGGTTAAATGATGATTGAATTAATTGTTTGTAGGAATGGAGCTGATGTTAGGGGATATTTTGTGTGGAGCTTTATGGACAATTTTGAATGGGCAGATGGTTTTTCGGTCACATATGGACTTTACTATGTTGATCGCCTTACACTTGAGCGAACTCCAAAGCTTTCTGCTCGTTGGTTCAAAAATTTCCTCAGTGACAACACTAGCCTTGCCATAGGAAAGAGCTCAATTTAAGTTTTTTTAAAAATATTATAAGCAGGAGAATTGTAATGATTTCTTTACAAAGTATCGGTAGATATGTTATTATTACGTTAGTTGTCATTGATAGATATGTTATTATTATGTTAGTTGTTAGTTGATATATAATTAATATTGGTAGATATGATATTAATGTTAGTTGTTAGTTGATATGTAATTAATATTAGTAGATATTATATTAATGTTAGTTGTTAGTTGATATGTAATTAATATTGGTAGATATGATATTAATAATAGTTATTAGTTAATATGTAATTAATATTGGTAGATATGATATTAATGTTATGTTCTTTTGTAATCCTATTTAAAGGTCATTTGTAATTCATATTGAAATTAAGAAAAGTAGTATTTTTTTCTTTACCTCTTCTATTTTGGTTCCGGTTTCTAACATGGTATCAGACGCCTGAGTTCCGATCTCTGGTTATTTCATTGTCTCTGTATCCAAATAAGTCTTATCTCCCCTTAGACACCCTTATTCTTGTATCCAAACACCCAATTTCCAAATCTCAAGCCACTGCAACCACCTCACCTTCTGCTGCCACCTCTTCTAGCTGCTCCGGCCACCACTCACGCCACCAACATCATCCTTATCGTTCGGTGACCCATCTAGTAATTTTCCAATGGAAAAATCTTATGTTATACACCCATTCCTATCATCCTCCAATGTTTGAAATACAGTCTCTGGGTTCAAGGAATGCGTATTTTTCTCAAAGGTTGAAAGTTATGACGCAATGTTACTGGCGATGTTAAACCTCCCCAACAAAAACCTGATGAGCCTGATGACAATTTTGTTGAACGTCTCGAGGATTGGGACAATAAGAATCACCAGATCCTGACCTAGTTTCGAAATACCTCGGTTTATTCCATTCACCATCAGTTTGGCCGCTATGAAACTGCCAAAGAGGTATGGGATCTACTTGCCACGAGGTACACTACTTCTACTCTCTCTAACTAGTATCATTGTGGGAAGAGTTACATAACTTGAAGCAAGAGCGTGATCAATCTATTACTAGTTTTTTTTGGCTACAATGAAATCTGTTTGGGACCAACTTGCTCTATCCGAACCATCAATGGATTTTGCTGTTGATGCAGATAAATATACCGCCCACGGTGATAGTGTGAGGTCAATTCAGTTTCTTATGGCCCTTACTGATGATTTTGAATCTTGCAGAACCTCTTTATTACATTAATCTCCTCTGCCTACATTGGAAGCTGTTGTCTCTCGGTTATTATCTGATGAAACTCGTCTCGGCTTACTTAAGCCATCTCGGGATGTTGCTGTGCTTGCCGTCACGAGCAAACATTTCTCAAAAAGTGGAAATAAATTATGTCGTACCTGTAACAAATCTAGTCATACTCTTAATGAATGCAGTCTTGCTGAATATAACAAATGTAAGAAAAAAAGGCGATATTGCCTCTCACTATCCCACTATGATGGATTGTCGCTACTATAAGCTGTCTGACCATTCCATTGATCAGTGCTCCACTCGTCCCCCAAGACCTGGTCAGCTCTCCAAGATAGCAATTCCAATTGCTGTTACTACATCTGAGGTCACTGCCTCTCCTACATCTACTGGTAACTTAGAAACACTCATTAAACAGATACTCTCCACACCTCCCAGTACTTCTACTGCCTTATCTGCCACTTCAGGTATTTCTTTTTGGTACTTTGATTCTGGTTGTTGCAATCACATGACTTCTCAATCTCCGTTATTTTCCTCCATCTATCCCACCATAATTGTCCCTCTGATTTTTACTGCAGATGGCTCACAAATGTCTATAAGCTAGTCTGAACAAATATCTACCTCTGTCTTTACATTACCTAACACATTTCTTATTCTGAAACTTACTTTCAATCTTATATCTATTGGTTAACTATGTGAACTTGGGTTCGAACTAATATTTTCTTCCATTGGTTGTCGTGTGAAGGATCCGTAGATGGGACATATTCTTGGGACATGCTATAGAGTTGGACGTCTATTTGAGATTACCTCCCTACATATTCCTTCCAATCGCGTCTCCCAGTTATGTGCAGTGTCTACACCATCCTCTCTTCAGTTGTGGAATCTACGCCTTGGTCACACCTCTTTAAGTAAGCTTTTTCTGTTTATTTCTAATGGGTCCTTAGGTTCTGTTACCGCACATTATTTTTTACATTGTATCTCATGTCAACTTGGCAAACAACCAGCTTTATCTTTTAATAATAATAATAATACTTATGTCCATTTTCACTTAAATCACTATGACATATGAGGATCTTCTCTTACACCCACTATGGGAAGGTCCAAATATTTTTTCATATTCATTGATGATTATTATCAGTTTACTTGGATCTTTCTTCTGAACTACCTGAGATTTGTGTCTATGGTCAAAACACAATTTTCCAAAACCATCAAAATATTGCGCACTAATAATGCCAATAAATATCTTAACTCTACATTCAAAGGTTTTTGAAAGAATAAGGTACCATATCCCAAAGATCTTGCCTATACACCTCTCAACAAAATGGGCCAGCAGAATGCAAACATTGTCGTATTCAGGATTCCGTTCAATCCATACTTATATCATCTTTTTATCCATAACGTTTTTGGGGTGAAGCTTTTCTCACCGCAGTATATGTTTTTAATCGTATTCCTTCTTCAATCACTAAACAACACATGTTTCCCTATAAGTGCCGATATAGTATTTCTCCCTCATATGATCTTAAAGTTTTTGGGAATGTTTGTTTTGTCATTCTTCCTCCTACCAAGTGCCACAAGTTAGAACCTCGTGCTCGACTCTATTGTTTCTTAGGTTATGGAATTGAACACAAAGGGTATCATTGTTGAGATCTTATATAACAAAAATTTCGCATCTCACGTCATGTTGTCTTCTGGTAGCACATTATGTTCTCTTCGCTCTCCGATTTCAAAGTGTATTCTGACCACCCTCCATTTTTCACTAATCTCTCTATCTAGTTGTTTTCACATGTTCATGATGCAGGGACCTCTAGTGAGCCTAAAGACGTCCAAGCCCCATTGCTAATTGTCCTTGATGATGCTCCTTATGCAAATACTGTCTCTGACACCCTTTCGATTAAACACTCCTATAATATTGATACTTCCTCTTCCCGATATCCTCCTCGAGTAAGACACCCTCCTACTTATCTTAAAAATTATCATTCCTTTTCTAATATTGTTTATTTGCATGAACCTCAGTTCTATAGGGAGGCATCTTCTAATCCTCATTGGCAGTAATCTATGCAAGGTGAATTACATGCTTTGGCAAAAATATGGTACTTGGGACCTAGTTGATCTTCCTATCGGTAAAACTCCAATGAGATGAAAATGGGTATACATAATAAAAACACATTCAGATGGCTATATTGAGCATAATAAAGCACGTTTTATTGCTAAGGGCTTCACTCAAGAATATGAGGTTGATTATGAGGAGACATTTGCTCCGATTGCTCATCTTACCTCAGTACGCAGCCTATTTGCCATTGTTATTGCTCGACAATGAAGTTTGTTTCAGATGGATGTCTACAATATTTTTCTCAGTGATGATCTAGCCGAAGAAGTTTATATGAAACCCTCTTCTGGTCTTAATCATCCACCATATAAGGTATGCCGCCTACGTCGCGCCCTATATGGTCTAAAACAAGCTCATCGTGCATGGGTTTCCAAGTTCAATAATCAGTTTGGGTTTAACTCCAGTCCACATGACTCTGCCATATTCATTCGCAAATCTGGTACAGGCATCGTGATGCTACTTCTTTATGTTGATGACATGATTATTACTAGGGTTGATGATTAATGAATTATGGATTTTAAACAATCTCTTAGTCAACAATTTAAAATGAAAGATCTCGGTTCTCTGAGTTACTTCTTAGGCTTTGAAGTTTATTCCTTTGATGATGGCTATCATCTCTCTAGAGCTAAGTATGCTTCTGATCTTATTTCTTGAGCCGGTCTTACAGATAGTAATACAATTCCAACCCTTGTCGAGTATAATACTAAACTTATACTTATGAATGTCACTCTTCTTGATGATCTTACTCTCTACAGATAATTAGTTGGTAGTCTCATTTATCTCTCTATCACTCGACCAGACATTATTTATGTTGTTCATATTGTAGGTCAGTTTATGGCTGCTCCTGGATCTCTTAATTATGTTGTTGTGATTCGCACATTCGCTATGTTAAAGGCACTTTCTTTGGTGGTATTCATTTCTCAGCTAATTCTTCACTTATTCTTCGAGCTTACTCCTATGCAGATTGAGCAGGTGACCTTACTAATCGTTGATCCACTACTAGTTATTGTATATTTCTGGGTGACTCGCTTATTTCTTGACATAGTAAGAAACAAACATTGATTGCTCGTTCTAGTATCGAGACTGAATATCGAGCTCTTACTGCAACTACTTCCGAACTTCTATGGCTACATTGGCTCCTCGAAGATATAGGAGTGCCTCAACCACCACTTACTACTATTTACTGTGACAATCAAAGCGATATTCAAATAGCGCATAATGATGTATTCCATGAATGTACCAAACACATTGAGATTGATTATAATTTTATTCGTCAACATATTGCTCGTGGTACTTTTCGGTTTGTGTATCTATGCTATGACGATCAAATATCTGATATCTTCACTAAGTCTTTTCTGCCTGGCCGTTACACAATCTTCATTTCCAAACTCAGTCTGGTTTCCTTATAACCATCTTGAGTTTGAGGGGGGATATTGGTAGATATGTTATTATTATGTTAGTTGTCATTGATATATATGTTATTATTATGTTAGTTGTTAGTTGATATGTAATTAATATTGATAGATATGATATTAATATTAGTTATTAGTTGATATGTAATTAATATTGGTAGATATGATATTAATATTAGTTGTTAGTTGATATGTAATTAATTTTGGTAAAAAGATATTAATGATAGGTTCTTTTGTATTGCCTATATAAATGTTGTTGTAATTCATATTGAAATCAAGAAAACAGTTTATTTTTTCACCTCTTCTATATCGGTTCCGGTTTCTAACACAAAGGATTCTTCATTTAAACGCTTTCTTTATGTATAAGAAGTGTGAATAGTATCTTGGATGTTTATGGAGAATTGTTCTTTATTCATTTCACGCATTGTCGTGTGCATGAACATGTTTATGATTGATTGAAATATATAAATGGTCAGGACTGGTCTTAATATCCTCGAGAACTAACACTATTTTTTTTTAATTTTGAAACCCTTATCCATAAATAACATATAATAAAAAAAATTAAAGGTTCTTAACCATCAATTATTTAAGGAATATAATTAAAAAAAATTAGAGAATACAAAAGACATTGTCCTACGCTTAGGGCCGACCTGTATATGATAAAAAGGTCAATTAAAATTAAAAAAATAAAGTAACGGAAAGGGAGAGGGAGTTTTGGTGCCTCTCTCGAGGTGATAACAAGCCGATAACAGAGAATTTCACGATAATGAGACCGAACCAATTAAGGTGCCCGTTCTAGAAATTATTTGATATTGTGTTTACATAAATTTTACTCTTTTGTAAAACAATGTAATCCTCTAATGATTTTTTGGTTTTATACAAGGTTATTTTATGTTCAATTTGAGAAATTCATTAATCGGGATCATAATACATATAAAAAGGTCTCATGGGAGCAAAAAAATTCAAGAGCATTGAAACATTTTGTTTCTAAGCAGTACCTTTGCACATCAATTTCATTGATGTTCGTTGCTGCTGCTGGCTGTCAATTGGTTTTGTAACTGTTTTCAGTTTGGTAATATTGTTGCTTGCTAGTTGATAATGATTTGTGTGCTATGCCGAGTTTTTAGGAAGGAGTACATTTATGCATCCCATATTATTGTAGTCTTGTTGTCTGCTAGTTGATAATAATTTCTGTTTTACGCCGAGTTTTTATGAAGGTGTATATTTCATCGTTGTTCCATACGAAATCATTAATTGGGTAGGAATCTTTATATGGTGGACTCAAATCAAGACATTTTGAGTTATATATGTTAGAATATTTTATTCTAATATTATTTTGGGCTTCTATTAATTATGAGATAGATTTTGATAAAGCGATAAGATAATTAGTTTTGTAATAGAAACTGGAAAGCCCAATTTTCAGATCTAATAAAGTGGACTAAACTTTATATTAATTGATGTGTAGAAATTAGAGTGGGTTTTGGAGATGTGATGGGCTTTTGATGGGTGGTCCTATTACACTTGATAAATTAGTGAGTTAAGGTCTCATCATTACAATGTTGAATCCAGCTGCAAAGCTTGCATGTGACATGCATGAATCCACCTTCAAGAATTCTCCAAAACTACTTTCGGTGGAGGATTAATTTTGTTGACATTTTGAGCAAACCTCGAAATTACCTTTAGATAATTTGTTGTTTGTTGACTTTTGAGTCATGTATTCTCCTATAAATAGGGAGCTCATTTGAGAGCTCAAATCATCCCCAACAAGCAAGCTCCAATACAAGAGAGCGTAGTTAGTGTGTGAGATTTTTTGTATAAGTTTTGTAATACTTGTAAATTTTATTAAAGTAGTAATAGAGAGTATTTATTTTTCCTCAAAAAATACTCTTCAATGATAAGAGAATCACAACAAGTTGTATCAAAGCTTTGGTTACACGTTGGGGGTCGAAAAACCGAAGGCGGAACTAGGTTTGAAAAATTCGAGTTTTGAAAAGTTGTCAAAAATCAGTTTTGACCATACCATCAACTTGTTCACATCAAGACGGGCACAATGGTATTTTTCGAAAATTAAACATAGACCAAAAGACACCGCACTCATCATACGAGCCGCACGTACCGAGCAAAGAGTCTCCACTCGCCGCTACTCGTGCCATGCACTGCACGCACCATCCAGAGGTTTAAGACGCTGACATGTCAACCATGTTAGCACAAAATCAGCAGCCACATCAGTGTACAGTCATCAGCCACACCAACAAGGTGTCTGCCACATCAGCTGCCACGTCATTGACATGTGTCCATTGAGTAAGCCAGCAAATCCTATTTCTGCCATGTCATCATCCACGTGTCTGCCATATCAGCATACTGATAAATTTCATAGAGCCCTCTAAAGTCTTTGAAATTTACAGTTTGACCTTAGAAGTTTTGGAAATTTATACATTGCCTCATGTTTTAGATTTAGACCAATGAATAGTCAAATCCACCATTTTCGATCGTTCCAGACGTAACAGTGACCTCTGATTTATAAAAATCAGCCCAAGTTTATCCTCTTTTCATTTTAAACTTTAAACTTAAAATGAAAAATAGAAGATTACTTTTATGGTGTGATGATCAAGCTGACAACAACCAATTACTCCATCTGGAGGCCCCATATGATAGATTATTTGCACTACAAAGATTTGTTTGATATGATTGAGGTGAAGAGAATGAGATCATATTCTATCAAAGAGAATGACTGGAATAAACTCAACAATGGAACTATCGATCAAATTAGGCAGTTAATCGACCATTGTTTCTTCTATGACGTAGCACATGATACAATGCTTACGATATATGGATAAAGCTGGAAGGCATGTACCTGGCCAATACTGCTCGAAATAAAGTCATGGTAATGAGGCTTTTGGTGAATCTGAAGCTACGGAGTTGAACTTCTGTTGCAAAACACACCAATGAATTCTAAAGCTTGTTGAATCAGCTGTCTACAGTAGACATGCAGCTGGAAGATGAAGTACAAGCCATTCTACTACCTAGTTCTATTCCTAATAGTTGGGAGACATTGGTGGTTACTCTCATCAATTCCGCTCCGGGAGGCAAACTTACCATGCCTATGGTAAAAGTTGTCCTGTATAATGAAGATTCTAGAAGAAAAGATGTTGGCTCAGAACAAACAGAAGTCTTCATCATGGAGACTCAAGGAAGACATCGAGAAAGAAAAGAGGGAGAGACATAAGCACAACCAGAGGTAGATCCTCAGATAGAATGATGTCTACATATAAGTGCTACCATTATGGAATATAATGCCACTTAAAGGAGAATTGTCGAAAATTGCAACGAGAGCAAGGCAAAGACAATCACCAGCCGAAGAATAACAAAAGAGAGACATTAGTAGTTGTCCAATGAGATGTAGCAATATCCCTCATGCAGGAAGAGACATGTCTTCACACAGCCGCCCAAGATGTTGAGTGATGGTAGATATTGCAGTATTCTGCCACGTGACTTATCACATGGATTTCTTCACCACATACAAAGTAGAAGATTTTGATTTATTGAAGATGAGAAATATCAGTTCCTATGAGATATTAAAAATTGGTGATATTTCAATTTCGAATAAATATCGGGTATACATTAACTTTGAATGATGTCTTACATGTTCGAGAACTTTGGCTGAATGTACTCTCGGGGATAGCCCTTGACAAACAGGGCTATGACAGTCACTTCAGAAATGGCACATGGAGAATGACAAAATGTGTCATGGTTATCGCCCGAAGACATGTTTGCAATATACTATATAAGACACATATGAAGATTTGTGCAGACAAACTCAATGTAGCTGAAAAATAGGCTTCTCAAAATCTGTGAAACTAGAGGCTCGGTCACATGAGTGAGAGAGGGTTGTCTACCCTGTCTAAGAATGAGAGGATGTTGCACTAGATCCTTGCAACCACTATTTGTTTGGTAAGTAACACAGAGTCTCGTTTAAATTTTCTTTAAAGAGGGGATCGGAGTTGCTCCGTCTGGTTCACTCTGATGTGTGTGGTCACTTGGAGGTTGATTCACTTAGTGGTAACAAGTACTTTATGACTTTCATTTATGATGCTTCTCAAAAAGTGTGGGTGTATTTCCTCAACATGAAGGATCAAGTCTTAGAACATTTCAAACTATTCCACGCCATGGTAGAACATGAAACAGAGAAGAAGCTGAAATGCCTCTACACAGATGACAGAGGCGAGTACAGTTCCAGGGATTTCGATGTATACTGCAGGAGACACGATATTCGATATGAGATAATTGTTTCATACACCCCACAATATAATAGTGTAGCTGAAAGAATGAACTATACCATTATCGAGAAAGTCAATAGCATGATCAATATGGCTAAACTGCCAAAGGCATTATGGAGAGAAGATTTTCGTGTCGCCTACTAATTGATTAACAGATCACCATCTGTATGGTTAAATTTTGAGATTCCGAAGAAAGTGTGGTATGGCAAGAATCTCTCATTCTCCCACCTAAGAGTGTTTGGTTGTTTAGTCGTTGCACATGTATCCAATAAGCTCAGGCAGAAGTTCGATGCAATGACTACTCCAAGTATATTCCTAGGTTATGAAGATGAAATTTTGGATATATAATATGAGATCTGAGGAAAAAGATGGTCATCAGAAGTCATGATGTAGAGTTTTATGCCGACCGGACAATATAAGATATTGGAAAGCCTGCAATATCTTCTTTCAATGCCGATAAAAATTTGGACTAAGCACCAGCATAATGGGCCACAACGAGGGTCCATAATATTTTTGAAGTAGAACAAAAGAAGGAAAATGAGGATGTTGACTGGGGGAGACACATCATACTCTATCAAAAATTATAGAAATGAGTGTTGAGCAGGGGTAGCCGCAACCCGCTCTACTAGAAGCTAGAAGATTCTCCACAAATTTGGGATCTCAAATAAGAAGATCTGAGTGAGGTCAGATTCCATCAATTAGATAACCGGAATTCGAATATATTCTCCTTACTGATGAGGGGGATCCAGAAAGTTTCCTACAAGACAAGAAGACACCAGAAAATAAATAGGTGAAAAATTATTAGGGAAGCGCGGGTCCGGGCGAAATCGTATTTTAAATTTTTTTCAAAATATAGAATAAATTATTCAATATCTAATATGAATAATTTATTCATATTTTACCTAAACCTATTTATTCAATATCAAATATTGACATAAACAAGTTGAAAACTCACGAAACTTTTACGAAAATCGTTTTTCCGTAAAATTACATAAAATATGTTTTTGACCGAATCGACTACCCGACACTTATGGAAGTGCCCAGGTTAGCTCCAATAGTGTCGGGGAAGTTCATGAGCTGTCCGAACAGTGATGGATTCACTGTTTGGACAGCCGTCACCCAGTTGGCTCAAAATCCACCCGGTAACGCCATTGTTTTTTTTACCGTTTTCATTTATTTCAACTCGGAAATACTTTCCGGTAATTGTTCCAACTCGTAAAACACATCCAAAACATTCATAACACATCAAATATATCCCAAAATTTCCAGTTTGGTAGATCTGATCTGCAAACTAAAATTCTCATTTTTCATGCTTTAAATCCAATTTCTCCAAGATTAATCTAATTAGTCAAACACCAAAGAAGTCTCACCACACATGAACAACTCTAGAATAATTCTAGGCTATTTAGAGTGGATCAACAACTCTAGAATGGTAACAAGGTTGTGTTGGAAAATTATGATACATAGCGTCACTATTTGTAAATTAACTATGTGACAATATAAATTATATTTTATCAGTTTGAAATTTGATTACTTGGATATATATGAATGATAAAAGTCCTTATGATTAGTTCCGGATTATAAGATATGAGACGATATCAATCCACAAAGGTTTAATTAGTAAATATCCTTAGTCGTAGTATTATCGAGACTGGACATCGATAATGCAAAATAAACTAGTATTGCACTTGTGAGTGTTACGAAAGCGTAACAGCATAGTTCTTATATATTTAAGTATTGGATACTTATGCAAGTGTGATAGGAGGTTGTGTTTACCGATGGTACGGAAACAGCTTCGCTCTGGATAGACCCATCGGAATCCCATTGGTAGTATGACTATGTGTCTATGGGAATCCGAATCAGGGTAGGTGTATTTGGTCTAAACTTGAGACTTGCATCGATAATACTTGCGACAATCAATACGCTTTGGTTTTGGTCGTCTAGGACTTTAACAGGTTCTGTGTACGCCTCTTCTGGGTTTATTGAGAATCGTAGTGTATTGGGTGTGATGTCAAGACGGAAGTATCACTTCAGTCGTATGGAGATGATGTTCACACAGCGATACGGAACTAGTACTCTAATGTGTTGCAACCATAGGGATAATATGACAAGGTCATGATTATCCGATTAAAGAGACTAGTTGCTTGTGATCCGATATATGTTTCGTACGGGGCAGACACTATTCCAGCCTCAGGCCTAGTATGTGACATCAGATACTGGATCGCAATACGCAATACTACGTATACTAAGCCTGACAAAGATTATATATTCCTTTAAGAATATTTTTGGAGAATTGGGTAGGCACAATGCTTTGCTAGAAGCCAACTATGTCTCGTAAATCGGTAAGAACGTGGTACCGGGTACGCACGTGTTCGGATAATCCGACGACCAGATTTACTGCCAACATATTCAGGGATCTCATGGGTTGCTTCCCGAAGATTCACCGATGACGTATGATTCAAATATAATTAATCTAGGATTAATTACAGAGAGATTTTATCTGGGATAAAATACTATTAGGAGAGAGAGAACGATTAATTTGGAATTAATCGATAAAATAATATATTCGATATATTAATGAAATTAGATTTCGTAACGAAATTAAAATTGGATTTTAATTCGGGCGAATGAATTAATTTAGAATTAATTCACGAGCGACGTAAATAGTAATTTTACTAGACATAATTATTTAGTTAAATTTGATTTAATTACGTCGTAATGGAAAATTTGTTAATTCGGAATTAACGAACGTGAGCCCGGAAAGTGTTTGTGGCCCCACTCGAATTTTAATTTAGTAGGGCCCACAAGTCAAATCACCTAGTCACTTTAATCAACTTTATGTTGATGGAATTTGGTGGGTAGTTGAAAACTTGTAAAACACACAAGTTGAAGTGATGGAAGACTTTTACCAAAATTTTAGATTTGATATATGATATTTTGTTTTTGGAAAACATAATTCACAAGTCATCACTTTAAACAAAATTGAAAACTCTCTCTCTCCCCCATAACCTCCATTGCCGTGAGCTTCATTGAGCAACGGAAAATTTTTGTTTCAAAATTTTCAAGTGCTAGCACACAAAGATTCATACTAAGGTGATAGGAAAACTTCTCCCATTGAGCTTGGAATCCAAGATCAAAGCTTAGAGCTTGATACATCACTTTGGAGAAAGCTTGGAGACTTTCAAAGGAAGCAAATTTTGTTTAACACACATCCTACAAACCGATCAAAGTGAGTACATTTCTGCTATTCTCCTTTAGGTATTCACATTATTTTATGCTTGGATTGATCTTGGGATGTACTTAGAAACCCAACAGGTTGTCCAACAATAATTTGAATAAATAGGAATATAATTACACTAATTATTTCCAATACACTTCACACAAGCACTAATAGCTTCCAATACATCATCCAAAATAAAAAACCCCAATTTTCATAAACAAAGAAACCCTAGAAAATTTCTAGTAATTCAAGAAAAATAAGAAACTAAATTTCTAAGCTTAGGGATTAAGGATTACCTTTTAATCTCTCAAAATTGCTAAGCTTTTCTTGAATTTTCTTTGGTTTTTATTCATGGTTTCATCAAATCATTTTTAGGGCTTTTATTTCTCTTGGTTTCGGCAGTGGAGTGATCAAGAAGATGATGAAAATAACTTTCTCTCACTCCTTTTATAGTTGGATGAAATTTGGCCTTAAAAGAGAGCATTTTTGTCCTTTTATATTTTAATTACATTAAAGTCAAATTAACTTTATATTAACCAATCAAAATTGGACAAAATAAAATGTAATTAGTTCATGCCACATCAACCAAAAATAATTAGACAAATTCCATAACCTTTATGGAAAAATATTATTAATTAATAATTTAAATATTTAATAATTTAAATATCAAATAATTAATTAATGTAATTATTATTATACATGTATTTTATTTACAATAAATAACAATATATATATATATATATATATATATATATATATATTATATATATATATATATATATATGGCATGTGTCAAAATCTTATTTGACGAATAATTAATGTGTATCTAATCATATTATGTATCAAATACAATACACAATAATTATTAGCGGACAAAATCCCCTAAAGCATGTGTTATCGTTTAACCTATTAAACGATCCGAATTAACTCACATAATCCGATGAAGTGTTATGAATAATTCATATTATTCATATCGAGTTGCCCAAGATCTCAACGAGTACATTTCATATTGTGGGACTCTCTAAGTTTAGGTTTATCCGTCACGAATCCAATTTCGTGTCGATAATCCACCCACTCATGGATTATGACGACCACGGATAATCTCGCTAAACTATGCAAGCGGAGGTCATTACATACGTATAATCTCTTCATCACAGGTTATCTGTATTACACCTGGGATACATATGAAAAAGTCAAATCTATTCGGTATAATACAATCGACTTTCAATTTACAATCTCTAAATAACACTCAGAACTGATTTCTGAAGTTATACCACGGCCATGGATTTACTAGATCGCAAACACGTGCTGGATGCCTATGCCCTGTACACAGGACTGACGGATCATATATTGATACGCACATGATATCATGAGCATCAGTCCACACCCAACGAACAGACGGAGGTCTGATCATGACTAGATCGTTGACGTACTACCATTAAGTGTGGAGGATGCGTACTACCATTAAAGTGTGGAGGACAACTCATATATCCACAGTGGTATCTCAAGTCGAAGGACCACTATGCTCGTTCAACTCGAGAAGGTTCCTATTGATGTTGGTGAACTATTTATTAGGAAACCTTCAGTGAGTCGTTCAATGTCTTATCAAATAAACACCAATATGTCTATACGAGTCTCCCGATGGTTCACTAGGATAAACCATCGGACCAAGTCACGATATACTACATGTACTGGTCTCAGCGGATTTTACTAACCGACCCGTGTTAGCAATCTTGACCAGGAACTTTATTTAAGGATATATAACTAATAATGCGCTTCCCAGTGTCAATTACAAACTTTGTTGTAACTGCACACTATACTGTAAATCTTAGGGTCTTTGTCTAATATACTCGTATCACTGAACCAAATTCAGTTTCGATCTAATTATAATCAGATTCTAATCGCAATTAGATCGAAAAAATGTATAAAAGACAATGGTGCTACCATAAAATTAGTAATATTATAGAAAATACAATTGCTCATATTTATGAATTGGACATAAATAGGATCTGGATTGGCACTCCGAGCACCAACCCTAACAATTTATCCCACTTGCTCTAGTGCCAATCCATGGTATCCTATACACATCTTAATGTGTATCGCATACTCATGTCCCTCAAGAGCTCACTAGCACTTAAGAGGTAGGCAACAACAAGTAAGCCTGCTTTAACAAATCGATTTTGTCAAACAAAACCAACTGTTTTCCTAAGTCAGCATCATTCATATTTTGTAGAATCCAAATTCCACGTCAATATGACTCAGATGCTTACATCAGTATTGGGTTAAAGCTACTGAGTTGTCTATGTATTTAGATATCAAATCCAAATACTATAATACAACCGCAAGCACTACACTAATATGGAAACTTCTAATATATGAGGTCACTATGCAAACTTCATAAGTCAATACTTCATAAGTTGCAACTGATTCCACCAGTTTAATAGAATCAATGGTGACACTCCCACTGTATCTTTTCTGACTTTATATGACATAGACTATCTAATGTCTTAATTAGAATCGAAACTAATCCGACCTTATGGTTACTGACTAAATTCTCCATGTATAAGAAACTCGTTCTTAATATCTCAAAGATAACTAAAAACATGTTTCAAGATCCATCATATGGTTTATAGCATATCAAAATAACTCGTAACCATTATGATTAAATTGATATCTTTAATCGAATATAATATAGTATTCATTATGCTATCATCTTATGATGTATAAGATTGACTGCACATTCCATTCAATCTTTCTTTCGACAAAGGTATCATCCTTTACGAAAGATGAATACTATATACATAAATGACACATTAGCTGTCAAACAGTTATAGTAATTGTCATACAGATAGTCCCAATGTGTCCTTTATTAGATCATATCTAATATGTGATTAATGAGAGTTTCTCACAAGTCTCTTAGTTTTATATCATATATTGAACTTTATGTCTAATATAACAGAGACTACTCCCACTTCTTACACGGAGAAAAAAAGACTTAGGACATACAATGCTAGAAAGAAATTTGTACGCTCACACTAACCCTACTGACAAATATATATTCTCTATATTTCGATAAAACCAGACAATCTGGCGGATATCAAAAACAGAGAACATGGATTTCCGGAAAGCTTATCTTAGTCTACAATAGGCTCTATAAGCTAGTGTATCAAACTGTGATATCAGAAGAATACAAACTCTAGGGCCATTCTAGAATGAACTCTTCAAACAAGAAATCACGACTGATCTCTCATTCGAAGAAATCACTCAAGAACACCATTTTGCGTTCTTTAGCCGAAATATATAGTTTAATATCAACATTAACCAACAAATCCTTAATTGTTTAATTAGTGCTTCTAGAGATAAGTTTTCTTAGAATCTACAATAGATTACTGAGTATAACCTTTCTCACTGCCATACTATAGAGGTCAAACCTTTATCAAGCTCACCATGCTTTTTCTATGCAAACAATTTGCACATCTTTATGAACTATTCATCACGAAAGCCTAATCAAGTTCAAAACTTGATCGTCGTAAGCCATGAACAATCTAAGATCTTTGGTTAAATGATAATTTTCGAAATCGATATCAAATATTGCTCCCACTATAAGTTATAATATATTTTTCCTCGATAAGAAAACAACATAACCATTAAGTATCAAATACTTTGTAAATAATTCTGACATCCTACAAAACTTATACGAAAGTGGTCAAATGGTCATTTTATCTTATTAACTACGTAGTTCCATCAGAGTTTATCATTTTCACATTTGACTTCACTAAGTCAAGTCCTTTGTACAATCGTCAACATCCAATGTCAACCTCCAAGTAACAAAACTATTTTATTACTCGGGATCGTAGAAAATATATTCTATCAAATAGAATACAATATTCTATTAAATATAATAAATGATGAACCTTTCACTCGTACCTCCGAGGTACAAGTACTTTTAATTATACAACTATTATATAAAAGAAAGATTCAAATCTCAAAATTTTCAGGATTTAAATTTTCTACTATACATATCATATATGTAACTGTATAAATAAATGGAACCTAAATTAAAGAGACAAAATAGCGTTACGGGAGCATAACCCCAGGAGTATTGAAAACCAATTCGGTAACACTCAATATCATCAAATCAAATCATATAAGATTCGATAACTTCCACTGACCAATTCCATCAAAATACAATCGCGGAAGTTTAATATTGAGTAAGAATCGTATTCATTAAATAACTTTAGAACTAAA
Organism: Zanthoxylum bungeanum; assembly: GCA_019454045.1. NCBI lineage: Eukaryota > Viridiplantae > Streptophyta > Magnoliopsida > Sapindales > Rutaceae > Zanthoxylum > Zanthoxylum bungeanum. The sequence continues at coordinate 25,707 of SKCR01025402.1, forward strand.
TTGCCTTAAATTCATGCGTTTGATCAAATTAAACATCTTCGAACAATTCAAAGACGCGCAATGAATTTCTAAAGATACAGTTTTCAACACTACATATAAAATATCTTTGAACTATTCAAAATATTCTATCCGAGTTTCATTAGAAACATATTGACAGTTTTTGAACAATTCAAGACGTTCAACATGTTCTCTATTAGAAACACGTAACTAAGTTAAGACAATTCATCAACTGAATTACGAAGCAAAAAAAAATTTACAAGACAATTTCTAATTCATTAAACTACATACATCCAATATATTAGTTTAACAAATCTGTGGTCCAATGAAGACCATTGGTTAAATGAGATTTAATCACTTCCTAAATATAATATTCATTAAACAGATAAGGATATGTGGTGTGATCTCATATCAGACCATCCTTTACCATACGGAACAAGCATCTGATGCTTTTACGATAAAATTTCATAAAGCACAGTTCTAAGTTATTTATTCTACCGAATATTTTCTTAATGCTTATCTTTCATTAATAACACTACTAGTCACTTTAACATATGTAACAACTGTTTATACAGAACAAGTAACTATCCAATAGTTACAAGTTCTGATATCAAATATCAAAACAGTTATTAAATATTATTTTAAATAACTAGACGGGAGATCTGGTATCCAATACTTATAGTTTTCGTATTGTGAGAATCGGTATTCTCTATACCCAACTATACACATCTCATTTTTTAAGCTTTATAATTTGCATTAAATTATTCACAACAATTGCAAATAATCAATTAGCAAACTGTGTCAGACACGTGACTTCTAAAAGTCACTAAAGCCAAGAAACATCATTATAAGACAAACAAATACTAAAGAGGTTTTCTTAATGCCAGTCAAAAATCTCGAGACATGAACTATTCAATCAATTCTTACTGCATAAGAAGCAATTCTTTCTAGAATAATATCATAAACCAGACATCAATTTAGATTGCCTAATGGCGACTTAGAAACTAAGTCATAAACCGTCTTGATTTTTAAGAAAATCAGAACAACAGTTCCTGATGGTTTCAACTAATCTAACAATATCAAAGTCTACTGTCCTTCTAGAACCTATTCTATAACTACGCAATCATGGGTAAAGTCAGAAAATCTATTTTAATAATAGACATGCATTGGATTAGAAGTATAAATCTATAAGCAATATAGAATGAAGGAAAACGAAAGTAGTAAATTCTAAAATATTACACATTACTTAAGTTATGGATTTTAAACTCAGCAGTGTCTCCCACTACTTTATGTAATACCGTAATCCCAAATGATCAATGGGAATTCAATAATCAAATCGAATTCCATAGTGAGAGTAGGATCCCATAAATATATTTCGAATCACATCTTTGGCACGATCTCGCCTACATATATTCATTAGGTAGACAACTTATTGTCAATCACTCGCCAGTGACTCCTGGTTTTGGTCCTGATCGTTTCTCGCTGTGACGGCTTTGGCACATTCACATGGAGGCATATCAAGGCTACACTTACCAATGATAGACTCAAGTTATCGATGTAGTCCTGAAAGCTTTGGCAAGTTCAGGATTTCCACTTTCACTTGAATTTGTCTAGTATCAATATACAACCGGTATGGATAAAATTCTACCAACTACACCCTCACTGCTTTGGCACGATCTCAGATGCAACCATAGAAAGTTACCCATAAACCGTATTGATAAGACGTACCAAGAAACATGTATCCAATACACGTTACTCTATGGCCTTATTTCTAAGCGGGGATTTTCTTATGAAAGCTACACTCTAAATCAAATGCAGAAAATTAATCTAATTATTTTCTAACCATTTCAATTATACTTTAGAAAATATAACACAATTTAACTATTAAATTTCCGTTAACGTAGAACTGAAAAGTAAAGAAACATATCTAGATTCCTAGCATGTGCGAACATTAAAATTAGATTAAATATCAAATATAAAGTATGAATAATGTAATGGATGAAGCATCAGACCCACTCTGATACCAATTTTGTTGGGTTTTAGGCGATGGGGCGCAGCAGAAGAGCAGGTCCGGGCGAAATCGTATTTTAAAACTTTTTTAAAATACCGAATGAATTATTCAATATCTGATATGAATAATTTATTCATATTTCACCTAAACCTATTTATTCAATATCAAATATTGACATAAACAAGTTGAAAACTCACGAAACTTTTACGAAAATCGTTTTTCCGCAAAATTGTCTAAAATATGTTTTTGACCGAACCGACTACCCGACACTTATGAAAACTGCCCAGGTCAGCTGTAATAGTGTCTGGACAGTTCATGGGCTGCTGGAAGAGTGACAGATTTACTGTTTGGACAGCTGTCACCTAGTTGGCTCAAAATCTACCTAGTAAAATCATTTTTTATCGTTTTCGCTTATTTGAACTCGGAAACACTTTCCGAAAATTGTTCCAACTCCCAAAACACATCCAAAATATTCATAACATATCAAATATATCCCAGAATTTCTAGTTTGGGTAGATCTGATCTGCAAACTAAAATTCCCATTTTCCATGCTTTAAATCCAATTTCTCCAAGATTAATCTAATTAATCAAACACCAAAGAAGTCCCACCACACATGAACAACTCTAGAAAAATTCTAGGCTATTTAGAGTGGATCAAAAAATCTAGAATGGCAACAAGGTTTTCCAATAATAATTTGAATAAATTGGAATATAGTTACACTAATTACTTCCAATACACTTCACACAAGCACCAATAGCTTCCAATCATACCTCCCAAAAAAAAAAGCCCCAATTTTCATAAACAAAGAAATCCTAGAACATTTCTAGTAATTCAAGTAAAAAAAAAAAACTAAATTTCTAAGCTTAGGGATTAAGAATTACCTTTTAATCTCTCAAAATTGCTAAGCTTTTCTTGAATTTTCTTTGGTTTTTCTTCATGGTTTCATCAAACCATTTTTAGGATTTTTATTTCTCTTGGTTTCGGCAGTGGAGTGATTAAGAAGATGTTGAAAACAACTTTCTCTCACTCCATTTATGATTGGACGAAATTTGGCCTTAAGGAGCGTATTTTTGTCCTTTTACATTTTAATTAAATTAAAGTCAAATTAACTTTATATTAACCAATCAAAATTGGATAAAATAAAGTGTAATTAATTCATTCCACATCAACCAATAATAATTAGACAAATTTCATAACCTTTATGGAAAAATATTATTAATTAATAATTTAATTATTTAACAATTTAAATATCAAATAATTAATTAATGTAATTATTATATATGTATTTTATTTAAAATAAATAACAAATACATACATATATATATATATATATATATATATATATATATATATATATATATAACTTAATGTGATCTAATCGTACAAATACAAATACACATTAATTATTAACGGACAAAATCTCCTAAAGCATGTGTTATCGTTTAACCGATTAAACGTTCCGAATTAACTCACTTAATCTGGTGAAGTATTATGAATAATCCGTAGTATTCATATTGTGTTGCCCAAGTAACGAGTACACTTCATATTCTGAGACTCTTTAAGTTTAGGTTTATCCGTCACGAAATCCAATTTCATGTACATAATCCACCCACTCATGGATTATGGAGACCACATATAATCTCGCTAAACTATGCAACCGATGACATTGCATACGTATAATCCCTATCAGTATTATACCTAGGATATATATGAAAATGTCAAATCTGTTCGGTATAATACAATCGACTTTTAATTTACGATCTCTAAATAATACTCAGAACTGATTTATGAAGTTATACCACGACCATGGATTTACTAGATCGCAAACACGTGCTAGATACCTATTCCCTGTACACAGGACTGACAGATCCTATCTTGATACGCATAGGATATCATGAGCATCAGTCCACACCCAACGAACAGGCTGAGGTCTGATCATGACTAGATTGTTGATGTGACTTCCATCAAAGTGTGGAGGATAACTCATATATCCACAGTGGTATCTTAAGTCGAAGGACCACTATGCTCTCTTAACTCGAGAAGGATTCTATTGACGTTGGTGTACCATCTACTAGGAAACCTTCAATGAGTCGTTCAATGTCTTATCAAATAAACACCAACATGTCTATACGAGTCTCCCGAGACTCATGGTTCACTAGGATAAACCATAAGACCAAGTCACAATATACGAAATATACTGATCTTAGCGAATTTTACTAACCGACCCGTGTTAGAAAATCTTGACCAGGAACTTTATTTAATGATATACAACTAATAGTGCGCTTCCCAATGTCAATTACAATTGTAACTGCACACTATACTGTAAATCCTACGGTCTTTGTCTAATATACACGTATCACTGAACCAGATTCAGTTTCGATTTAATTGTAATTAGATATCTAATCATAATTAGATCGAATAAGCGTATAAAAGACAATGGTGCTACCATAAAATTAGCAATATTATGGAAAATATAATTGCTCGTATTTATGAATAGGACAAAAATACTATCCGGATTGGCACTCCGAGCACCAACCGTAACAGAAATATGGCAGCGGAACTGTGTTGTGCAATGGCACAACAGAAAAGTATTGTGCAGAGATACGGTGAAGTGTGTTGTGCAGAGACACATGCAACATATCAACAAAGGTGATCAGTCGTGACAAGCCAGAACTGTACAGAGATATAGCCGGAATAGTTATCAGATGATAATTATTTTAGATGCAGCTGCATGAGGAGAATTGTTGAATCCAACTGCAAAGCATGCATGTGACATGCATGAATCCACCTTCAATAATCCTCCAAAACTACTTTCGGTAGAGGATTAATTTTGTTGAAATTTTGAGCAAATCTCCAAATTACCTTTAGGTGATTTTGTTATTTTGTTGACTTTTGAGTCATGTTTTCTCCTATAAATAAGGAGCTCATTTGAGAGCCCAAATCATCGCCAACAAGCAAGCTCCAAGACAAGAAAGCTTGGTAGAGAGTATAGTTAAGTGTGTGAGGTTTTTGTACAGGTTTTGTAATACTTGTAAGTTCTATTCAAGTAATAATAAAAAATATTTATTTTTCCTTACAAAACACTCTTCAGGAATAAGAGAATCACAACACACTCCTCTTTAATATCTTAATTAGCTTGTGATAAGCTTTGAAGATTGTGTATTATTGAGATGATGACATGCTTCATCATTTTGCATTTAAGCATATATATAAATAAGTCATTTACGAGAGAAAGAAGGGTTAAGCTTTAAAATTTAAAAAAAAAATAATAATAATCAAAGGCTTAAGGCTAAGGAAGTTTAATAAGGGAGAGCAAACTTCTCACCATCAAGAAAGGAAGAGAAGATAGTGATCTTCTCAGTATAAATTATCAATTGATCTGTCAATTTTTTGATGCATCTATGCATTTTAAATCATGTACGCTCTACGAATCATCTGAATAGTTAATTCTTATTTTTGTATTTTAAACTCTTATTATAAAGATTACGTATAAAGAAATCCTAACAATATAAAGGTTGATTGTGCATACTTGATACCAATGGGTTCAAATGTAAAAATTTACTTACACAATAATCTAAATTTACTGTTGGATGATCAATGAATAATGGGGAGTGTATCAGCAAAAGACGAGCAATGATAGACATACATAAATTATTACTAACAATTTCTACACCCCTCACTGTAGCTACAGTGATGCTATGTGTAGAAATTATTAGTAATAATTTATGTATGTGTAGCATTTTTGGCAAAAGACACTCCAATGTTGAAGTTATTTATGAGTGTTTTCGAGGAAGAAAGAAGAATCTATTTTCTTCAATTTTCATATTTTTAAAGGAGAATGTTCTCTATTAAGTATTTTAATATTATGTGAATATTAAAATGATTTCTCATTATTTGTTTTCTCGAGGTTTTTTATCCTTCTTTTCAAAGTGATTTGGAGATCCCTACTTGTAGTGATGGGCTGCCCTCGCTTCAAGAAAGATATACACCATAATAGATATTCACGTGCTGTGGCACGTTCCATCAAAAATTAAAAACATAAACATTTGAATATTTGTTTGAAATATTGAAATAACTGAGTACTTGGCTCAAATCTCTATAAATTTAAGAAAGATTTACCGATGTAACAATATCAAACGCATATTGATACATAATATTTATAAGGATTGTAGTAACTAAAAAAATAAAACAATTGAGGTAGATTTTAACTGAAACAGATATATAATAGGGACTTTTTGAATAATTTTTAAAAATATAGAAATTAACTGAATAAATAACTCAAAAATAGAGACTAAATTAGTATTTACATGTACATATAATTCATGATTCATCCTGAAATATGATAAATATAAATCATAACAATTTTTTTACAATTAAAATATACATACAAAGAGATAAATTAACTATTACAAGCCTCAGAATTCTGAAATCTTATTGAACTATATATAACGACTTTCGTACAATTAATGTTATTGAAAATAATCAAAATATAATGTAATTAAATTGAAGCAAATATAAAACCAATAAAGTAAAATAATATCATCAGAAAATTAGAAACTCTTTCATATCATCAACAAAAGTATGGGAAAAATTCCCGTTTGGTTTGTGGAAATTAATCATTTGAGAAGTGAGAACCCATCAAAACCTCTATCGTCAAAGAAAAATTGTATCTTTTAACTTTTTATTTTTTTAGATCTTTACTATTTAACTTTTGATTTGATGAATCCCGCCATCAATTCCCTAGAAAATTTGTTAAATTTCAATTTTTTTAGTGTTAAATAGTAAAAGATCTAAATTTTTTTTAAAAAAAGTTAATAACTTTTCTGACGACATAAGATTTTAACTGGTTTTTTGAATATTCAAAACGATTAACTTCGACAAACAACAGAAGGTTTTGATAATTTCCTCACAAAAGTGATGAAAATGAATCTTGAGGTTGCATTCTGTGTGTTAAATAATCATCGTAGTGGAGCATTGGCACCGCAATAGCCTCTGCCTCTGATCTTCGTTCTCAATCTCCATTAAACTTCTAATGACTATATCTGTAGTATTTGTCACAACATCCGACCAGTTCCTACAAACATCATAAAAAAATGTCAATACATAAAACCCTAACCCTAATTTTCTTAAAAAATATTGAAAAAAATAGATACATCACATACATATTTAGAGATGGAAATTTTCTAATTCTAGTCCCGTCTCAATTATGGATTTATATTGTATAGGCTTTTAAATCGAGATAATAAATCATCCCGAATCAAAACCAAACGATTCGAGCTCTTGAATTCCAATAGAGATTCAGGAATCTTAGACCCAAAAAAAATTTCAGGATTTTAGATTGAAAAAATAATTATGAATCTCATAATAAAAAATATAAAATCTCAAATCTCGATCGGAATTTAAATTTTTTTACTATTCTATATATATCGATAGAATCATACCCCTTTAAAGAATCGAATGTGAGCCCCACAGTGTACTTAGCTTCTTCAAGTGCCCAACTAAACCTCCTAATCTCATCGGCCTTGAATTTTCCATGATCGATAATACGAAGTTGTGAGGGTTTAATATCACAAAAAATTGGAATGAGCTTCTTCTTTGTCTCCATTATAAGAGCAAGTTCATGAAGGCAAAAATATGATTCACAATACGTTGGTGAAAAAACAGCAACACCAACTTTACAATTTCAAATGGCATTGTTGATGTTTTCAAATAATTTGTCACCCGGCTTCATGTTCTTGTTATCCAAGAATGGACGTACATTAAGCCGAGAAAGATGATCATAAAGCAATGTGGCCACCGTTCTCTTTGTGTCGATTCCTCTGTGGTTGATGAACACATCACATGGCAATTTATTATGATGATGATTTTGTCGAAGAAATTGACGTTGTAAATTCATGGCAGCTGAACGATATTGCATGTTTTTTTTTTTATGAAGTGTTTTTTTTGCTTTGGCCTCTTGTTTATGAAGTTTTGTGTGTATATATAGAAGCTTCGAGTGTGTTTTTAATTATTTGTTTCAATTCATTAATGGAACTTTTGTAGTGTGTTTCTAGGGTTTGATTTTGAACGAGGAATGTGTTTAAGAGACTATTGAACATGAAAGATTAAGCGTGTGTTTTTTATTTGACAGAAGTGATGAAGAAGAAATAATCTTGACCATATCTGGCTACTCTAGGGTTCTGTTTTTTTTTTTTTTTTTTTGGTCCGGACTGTTCCAGAGTCATATTCGTTTTAAGTAAAAAACTACAATGTCAATATGTGTATGGATTCTATTATACGCAATATTAAATAAGTCAGAATCTACGATTCAACGACAGTTGTAACTTACATTATTTCCAAGCCTCCTAAGATCCTCCCATCAACTATATATGCTAGCCTCCTGCAGACCATGTTTCTATATTTAATTTGCTTAATACATACTCAAAAATTCTTTGACTCTTTGAAACACGTTCTTTGACTCTCATAAACAACCAAATAAACATAATTAATTTTATAACAAGTAACATCGACCTCTTTTCAAGATGAAATTTCTATTTTTCAAACCTATTGTCGTTGGTCCACCACTAATGTGAAAGAGAGTTTATATATTCTATTTAATTCAACAAGCATATGCGTGTATACATGTATATATGTATATGTTATTTCAAAATAATTTGTGATTTTGAATAGAACAAAATGTTGATAAAATAGTAATTAAAACTACATAATTTTGACTGTTAAGAAAAAAATATTAAAAATAATTTTAAATATATAGTTCTATCTCATATACATTAAGACTCACAAATTCCTTGTATACAAGGCGCCAAGTGCCCTCTTTTCATTTCCTTTTATCTGAATTAATACCCCTCTTTCTTTTTTTTTCTTTTTTTTTCTTTTTTTTTTTTTTCTTTTTTTTTTTTTTTGTGAATTTGATAGATTTTTATGTATAAAAAAAGTATATCTGACAATCTGGAATTCATGTATAAATGTAATTAGAGTTCAAATGGAGAAAATTGCAAGTTCATATGAAATACTTGGACTAAAAAGTAGTCAAAATTAAGATGGTTTATGTATAAGTTATTGGTTTGAAATACGGTAATCCTAGTATTGAGCATGCACCTTTCGGTGCTGAAGGTGCTGAAAGTCAGCACCGAAAGGTGTGATAAAAATTAAATATATATTAAGAGTAATGATATACTCACTTAAACTCTCACTCACACTTATCCCAACCCTCTCACTGTAGCTACAGTGAACTACAGTAATTTACTGTAGCTATAGTGAGAGAGTTGGGATAAGTGTGAGTGAGAGTTTAAGTAAGTTTATCATTTTTGATATATTAAATGATGAGCAGGTCCCACATATTTAAAAATAAAATAATAAAAAAATTAGAATTCACTATTTGTACAGTGAATCTCATGTCTATAAAAGTATAAATAGAAGCTTCATTTTATTATTTTCTTTATCTCATTCTCAACCAAATCCTCTATATTTTAATAGAGAAAATATAGTTTCTTTTTAAGAGTTTGTGAGAGAGTTATAATTCTCATATTTTAAAAGAGTGTGAGATTGTTCAATCCTTGTGTTTAGAGAGAGGTTGTAAAATTCTTTCCACCATAGTGAAATCATTCTACTTTTGCCCGTGGATATTTCTCTTATATTGAGGGTTTTACCACGTTAAATCTACGTCTCATTATTTTATTTTATTGATAATATTTATGGTAGACTAAGCCTCCTAATTATTTGTTATATGGTAGGCAACGCCTCCTGAACTAACAATTATTCTCAATTTCACTTTACTTGCATGCCAGCTTCAACCCACGATCCCCTAACAGTGGTATCAGCGCTTCAAGTTCAGGATCCCCTAACAGTGATATCAGCGCTTCAAGTTCAGGATCCCCTAACAGTGATATCAGCGCTTCAAGTTCAGGACTACTGTTCACAGAGACTATTCACATATACGGTATAGTATTGTTCACATATATAGTACTATTCACATATATGGTACTATTCACATATTCGGTACTATTCATGTTGAAATAGTAAAAAGCCAGTTCAAGTGAGAAGCTGATCGTCATCAGAAACATGGCAGAAAAGTTTGAAATTGAGAAGTTCAAAGGGAGCAAATTTTCCATTTGAACTTCTCAATTTCAAATGAACTTGCGGAGATTCTACTTCAAAGTCTGCCTGATTCATATGATCAATTTATCATCAACTTGGCAAGTAATGTTGTCACTGATAATCTAGTCTTTGACGAGTTGCTGCTGCTTTGGAAGAAGAGTCTAGGCGCAAAAATAAGGACAAATCATCTCATTCGTAACAAGTAGAAATATTGGCGATTACAAGATGGAGATCAACAGAACATGGCTCAAGTGGGAGTCAAAACCATGATGGATTGAAATCAAGAAGTAAAAAAAATGTTAAATGCTACAACTGTAGCAAGAAAGGTCACGTTAAGAAATATTGTTGGAATATGAAGAATGGTGAAGAAAAAGCTCATATTGTAATAAAATCTCAGGGATGTGTTGCAAGTACTTCTGAAGAAGGTGGAGCACTTTACAGAGCAATGATGTCCAATGATAGCAGAAAATAGTTAAGTGATGTATGGTTAGTTGATCTTGTAGCAACATGGCACATGACCTCTAGAAGAGAATGGTTCTGTCATTATGAGCCTGTCTCTGAAGGATCAGTTTTTCTAGACAATGATCATGCCTTGAAAATTATTGAGATTAGAGCCATTAAAATAAAGATGTACGATAATACTATTCGCACTGTAAAAGATGTTCGATATGTTGTGGGAATGAAGAAAAATCTTCTGTTAGTTGGACAGTTAGATGACCTCGGAGACCGTTGTTGAAAACGGGGTGTTAAAAATAGTGAAAGAAGTACTTACTATCTTGAAAGCTGAAAAGATCTCAACAAACTTGTATATTCTCCTAGGAGACTCGATTCATGAAGCAACTACATCAGTAGCATCATTGGATTCTGAAGAGGAAGCTTCTATGTTGTGGCACCAGAAACTATGCCACATGTCAGAACAAGGAATAAAGATTCTCGCCAATCAAAAGCTACTCCCATGCTTGAAAGTAGCTCGGAGTAAAACCATTTTAGAGTTGATTCACTCTGATATTTGGGAAGCACCGGTTCAATCTCTAGGGAAAGCAAAATATTTTGTATCATTTATTGATGACTTTTCTAGAAGATGTTGGGTGTACCCGATCAAAAATAAGTCAGATGTGATGTCAGTTTTCAGAAATTTCAAAGCACAAATTGAAGTAGAAACTGGAAAAAGAATCAAGTGTTTAACGACAGATGGTGGAGGAGAATATTGCAGCAAGAATTTTGATGCATATTGTCAGCAAGAAGGCATCAAAAGACAAACTACTACACCATACACTCCTTAACAAAATGGTGTGGTGAAAATGATGAGTAGAATGCTGCTGGAAAGAGTAAGAGTTATGCTCAGAAAAGCTAGGCTATTAAAATATTTTTGGGCAGAAGCAGTTCATACGACATGTTATATTGTAAATAGATCTCCATCAACTATCAATTATTTCATAGCTCTCCATCAACTATCAATGATTTGAAGACACTGATGGAGATGTCGAGCGGAAAGCCAGCTGATTACTCATCTCTTCACATTTTTGGTTGTCCTGTGTACGTGATGTGCAACACTCAAGAAAGAACAAAAATGATCCAAAATATATAAAATATATTTTCTTGGGTTATGCTGATGGAGTAAAGGGGTATCGCTTGTGGGATTCCACTATCCACAAGATCATCATCAACAGGGATGTGATATTTGCAAAAGATCAACTGCAGAAAGAAGGAAATGATAACACTTCAAAAGAAAGTACAGAGGCTATAATAATACTGGTGGATAATAATCCAGAACAAGAAAATTCAGATTCTTCTGAAGCAGCACCAGAGCACGAGGTACCAGAACCAATTGAGTTTGAAGCTTCTGAAGTTCGTCGATCAACTCTAGAGAGAGAACCTACAGGTTGGCATTCAGAGTATGATACAGAGAGTAATATTGTATATTGTCTTCTAACAGAGGATGGAGAGCCATCAACTTTCCCTGAAGCTACAGAAGATGTAAATGTATCTTTATGGATGACAACAATGCAAGAAGAAATAGAAATTTTGCACAGAAATAATACATCTAGTACCATTACCAAGTGGAAGAAAAGCTATTGGTAATAAATGGGTCTACAAGATCAAGCGAGATAGCAATGATCGAGTGGAACGGTATCGTGTACAATTGGCGGTGAAAGGATATGCTCAGAAAGAATGGATTGATTTCAACGAGTTATTTTCTCCGGTGGTTCGACTTACACAGTCAAAGTAGTCTTGGCTATATGTGCTACTTTTGACCTATATCTGGAACAGTTTGATGTAAAAACCGTATTTCTTCGTGGAGAACTTGATGAAGAAATTTATATACTCCAACTAGAAGATTTTAACTGAAATAGGCAATGAGAACTTGGTTTGTAGGTTGAACAAATCTCTATATGGTCTCAAACAGACACCGAGATATTGGTATAAGAGATTTGATTCATTCATTATTTTCCTTGGGTACAACAGACTCAATTCAGACCATTGTACATATTACAAGAGGTTGGGAAATAATGACTTTATTATTTAGCTGTTGTATTGGATGACATGTTAGTAGCAGGCCCTAACAATGATCGAGTCTAAGACAGTTAGCTAGGGAGTTTGACATTAAGGATCTAGGACTAGCAAACAAGATTCTAGAGATGCAAATACACTGAGACATAAATAACAGGGAGATTTGGCTTTCTAAGAAAAAATACATGAAGAAAATCTTACGGCGGTTCGACATGAAAGATTGTAAGCAAATTTCTACCCCACTTCCTGTTAATTTCAAGTCATCCTCTTTTATGTGTCCTAGTAATGACGCTGAGAGGAAGAAGATTTATCGAGAACCATATGCATCAACAGTGGGAAGCATAATGTACGCCATGATTTTTACAAGACCAGACTTTGCACAAGCAGTGGGTGCGGTTAGTTGTTTTATGGCGAATCTTGGTAGAGAGCATTAGAATACTATTAAGAGGATCCTTAGATATATCAAAGGAACCTCAGATGCTGCATTATGTTATGGAGCATCAGAATTAGTTGTCAGAGGCTACGTGGATTTGGATTTTATAGGAGACCTTAACAAAAGAAACTCCACCAAGGTTTATGTGTTTGTACTTGCAGGAGGAGCAGTGAGTTGGGTATCCAAGTTACAGAGTGTCGTGGCTTTGTCTACAACAGAAGCTGAGTCCATGACAGCTACACAAGCTTGCAAGGAAGCTATTTGGTTTCAAAAGTTATTGGAGGAGCTCAGGCATAAACAATAGAAGATTTATTTTTTTTTTTTGTAACAGTCTAAGTACTTTGTATATTGCAAAGAATCCAGCCTTTCATTCAAGAACAAAGATATCGGGGGTACAATACCACTTTGTTCGTGAAGTAGTGGAAGAAAACAGTGTGGACTTGTTGAAGGTGTTAGGGTTGGTGCTCGGAGTGCTAATCTGAATCGTATTTATGCCCGATTCATGAATACGAACAATTTCTTTTTCCATAATATTAATTATTTATGGTACTGCTTCTTGCTTTTATATACATATTCGATCTAATTACGATTAGATTGAAACTAAATATAGATTAATGATATGTATATATTAGACAACGACCCGATAATATATTTATAGTACACAGTTACAAAGTAGTTTGAAATTGACATTGGGAAGTGTCACTACTAGAAGTATGTTATCAAATAAAGTTCCTAGTCAAGATTTACTAACACGGGTTGGTTAGTAAAATCTGCTGAGACCAGAACATGTCGTATATTGAGACTTGGTCTAATTATTTATCCCAATGAACAATGAGTTTTTGGAGACTCTTATAGATATATAGGTATCTATTTGATAAACATTAAATGACTCACCAAAGATTTCCAAAGATGGTACCCAACGTCAATAGGAATCTTCTCGAGTTGAGTGAGCATAGTGATCCTTCAACTTGAGATACCACTGTGGATATATGAGTTATCCTCCACACTTTGATGGCAGTCACGTCACCAATTTATTTAGATTAGACCTCCGTCTGTTCGTTGGGTGTTGACTGATGCTCATGATATCCTGTGAGTATCAGATAGGATTCGTCAGTCCTGTGTACATGGCATAGTTGTCATGTACGTATATGCGATCTAGTAAATCCATGGTCGTGGTATACTTCGGAAGTGAGTTCCGAGTGTTATTTAGAGATCGTAAATTTAAAAATTGACTATATTATACCTTAGGGATTTGACGTTCTTATCTATATTCCCAATATAATATAGATAGCCCGTGACGGAGGGATTATATGTATGCAATAACCTCGACTTGTATAGTTTAGCGAGATTGTTCATGGTCGTCATAATTCATGAGTGGGTGAATTATGGACACAAAATGGATTCCGTAACAGATAAACCTAAACTTAGAGAGTCCCACAATATGAAGTGTACTCGTTGAGCACTTGGGCAACGTATGAATAATACAGATTATTCATAATACTTCATCGAATTAAATGAGTTAATTTGAATCATTTAAACGGTTAAATGAAAATACATGCATTAGGGACATTTCGGTTAATTAATAATTAATGTGTATTTATATTTGATACAATTTAATTATTGTCAAATGAGACTTTGACACATACCATTAATATATGTATTTGTTATTTAATATAAATAAAAATACATATATAATAATAATCAAATTAATTAATTATTTAGGTGTTTAATTGTTAAATATCTAGATAATTAAATTATTTCAATATTACATAAATGTTGTGCAATATGTTTGATTATTATTGGTTACGTGTGGCATGATTTTATAAGCTTAAAGTTTACAAATTGAATTTGTTAACTTAAAGCTTATTATTATTTAATTAGATTAAAATGGATAAATGACCAAAATGCCCCTCCTAAGTCGGTCAAGGCTTGTTTTTTAAGTTGAAAATTTTTGTTTTCTCTTTCAAATCCTCCATGGCTGAAAGCCACCAAAACAAAAAGCTCTCAAATCTTGTTTGAAGAATCAAGGAAGAAAGTGAAGAAATCAAGAAAGATTTAGAGGTAATATTCATAACTCTTAATCTTATAAAGTTTCTTTCTTATTCTTGAGCATCTAGACAAGTTCTAGGGTTTCTTCCTTTCTTAGATTTTGGGGTTTTTTTTTTTATTTGAACGATGGATTTAGAGGTTAAATGCATGTGTGAAGTTATATTGGATAATATTAGTGTAATATTAGTTCAATTTTATCATTTGGTGACTTGTTGCCATTTTATAGTGTTATGACCACTCTTGTAACTCCTGAATTGTTATTGAGTTCTTTATTTGTGGTGAATTAGGTTGTTGTAAGAATTAATATGATTAATATTGTGAAAATTGGATTTAAAGCATGAAAAATGATATTTTTAGTTGCCAAATCAGATCTGAAATTTCTGTGATTTTGGTGATGAAAAATATGTTGTATAAATGTATTGGATGTATTTTGGGCATTGGAACAATTGCCGGAAATTATTTCGAAGTTGAAATATTGAAAACGGTGAAAAAATGGCGTTACCAGGTGAGTTTCGGGCTTATCGGGTGTCCGCTGTCCAAACAGTGAATTAGTCACTGTTTGGGCAGCCCATGAACTGCCCAAGTACTGTTGGGGCTGACTTGGGCAGCCCCCATGTTATTGGTTGGTCGGTTCGGACAAAAACGTATTTTATGTTATTTTGTGAAAAAATATTTTTCGTAAATATTTCGCGATGTTTCTAACCTATTTATGTCATTATTTGATATCGAATAAATATGTTTATGTGAAATATGAATGAATTATTCATGTTGGATACTGAATAATTTATTTGGTAGCTTTAAAAGTTTTAAAGTACGCTGCTCCCGCGCTAAAACCCCAACAGAAAGTGTACACCAATGAGAACCTTGCAGACGTAATGACTAAGCCTATCAATACAGACAAGTTTATATGGTGTAGATCCTCTTATGGCGTAGCAAAAACATAAGCAGTTTGAAGACGGTAAAGTAGAATGGATTGTGTGGAAACTGATTGGTTCTCAATCAAGTTTCCAAGTGGGAGAATTGTTGGGCATGCACCTTTCGGTACTGAAAGTCAGCACTGAAAGGTGTGATATAAAAATAAATATATATTAAATTATGAGTGGGTCCCACATGTTTAAAAAGAAAATAATAAAAAAATTAGAATTCACTATTTGTATAGTGAATCTCATGCCTATAAATAGAAACTTCATTTCATTATTTTCTTTATCTCATTATCAACCAAATCTTATGTATTCTAAGAGAGAAAATATAGTTTCTTCTTAAGATTTTGTAGGAGAGTTGTAATTCTCATATTCTAAGAGAGTGTGAAATTGTTCACTCCTTATGTTTAGAATGAGGTTGTTAAATTCTTTCCAACATAGTGAAATCTTTCTATTTTTGCTCGTGGATGTTTCCCTCCAATTGAGGATTTTACCACGTTAAATCTGCGTCTCATTGTTTTATTTTATTGATAAAATTTATGGTAGATTAAGTCTCCTAATTATTATTGTATTGTTATATGGTAGGTTAAACATCCTTATTATTTGTTATATGGTAGGCAACGCCTCCTGAACTAACAATTATTCTCAATTTCACTTTATTTGTATGTCAGCTTCAGCTCACAATCCCATAACAGTAAGAAAGTAGTAATAAAGAATCTGTAGAACATTTGTCTATCTCAAAAACTATTTAAAACTTCTATTATCTAAGATAATGGTGGTTTGTATATTGTTATAAAAAAAATGATAAACGATGATCAGAGAATGATAATTAAAATTAATTGCAAAATATTTATATTATACGTAATCATTTTTTAACGGTACAATATATGTATTTTATGATTAATGTTAGAAATTCTTCTGTCAGCTTTTAGTCCATACTCTATTTTAAATGGCCATCTTCATTAAATATAAAGGAGAGTTTAATTTTTAGAGTCTTGTTTGGTATTGAAGAGTGGTGGTTAAAAAGTCATAGTCGAAGTCCAATAAAAGGGTCCGTTTGATTTAGATGTTTGGCAATTGTGTAGTTTAAAATTATAGATATGTGGCCCTGCGGCTTTAATGACCAAGGTTTTAATAAGATTTGTATTTTTATTTCATTTAAGTTTCTCTTAATATATATATATATATATACCTGCGGGTTTAGTGACCAAGGTTTTAATAAGATTTGTATTTTTAGTTATAGAAATGTGGCCCTGCCTGTTTAGTGACCAAGGTTTTAATAAGATTTGTATTTTTATTTCGTTTACGTTTCTCTTAATATATATATATATATATAGGTATTGTACTTGACCCAAAAATATATAATAGAAACCCAATGGCTCGGAAAACCTGATGGAATTGAAAGAAGAACCAGACCTTATCGTACAAATGAGTTTATACGACAGCTAAATGAGTTGATGATGGAGCAAGTGGCATGCTGACCCGACCTAGAGAAGAAGTGCTCGATTTGGATTTATCTGAGGATTTTCATAAACCGACTCGAGGGGTCTATGCTAGCTACCCGTTCTGGTTAAAGAAGCTAAAGGGATCTTTGACAAGTATCATCTGTATTGGTATGCCAAACATAAGATAGGATCACAGGTCGACCTGTATTGGAGTCATATGACTATGCAATACTTGGAAGTTTGGGATTTAGAATGATGATGTGACAGAAGTTGGTTAACGACTCTCATTGGGAAGGGACCTTGCCAGACGAAATAATATAAAAGCAATTGAGTTACAGGTTGTCACACTAACAAAGTGTGTATCACTGTCCAAAAGGTTGGAATGATGGATTTTCATTGACAATGGTGGTTGAGCCAAGTGTTAGTACGGCTGTTTGCTGAGTGGTTGGGGAAAAGAAGCATGAGGCAATGATGACAAAGTGACATGAGCTGATGTCATGGATGGTGGAATAGTGTATCTGAGAGCCTATATAAAGGGATTGAATTCTCATATTAAAGGGTTGGCTAATTATGTATCTCATAATTGTTAGAGCGGATGTGGAACCCCTAAGGTCGGATCGGTGCTCCGCGCAGCAAAAATGATTCTAACCAGTAACCACTGACCCCTGGATATCTAGTATGAATATATTTTAAGATATTTTATGTAAAACTACATTTCGTTTCGAGTCCATAGGATAAAACATGGACCAAAACGGTGTTCAAAAACTCTGAAATAGAGAAAATGAAGTTTCAGTATTCTTCAGCTTTGCACGTTGCGACGAGGAAGCTTGGGTGTCGAGACGCTCCAAAGTGCGAGAGAAACTATGAGAGTTGAACGTCTCGACACGCGATGCGGAAGGGTGAGCATCACAATACGCCTAGGTCTAATGCTCGGTGTCACGACGCTGGAGGGGTAGAGTCGCGATGCTGCCCTAGGTCGTGAGTAATTTCTACTTCAAACCAATACTAAACACTTCCAATTTTCTCCTAATATTTCAGATACACCTAAAATCTAATTTTGGCATCATAACACTATCAACACATGTTACACAATTAACATACATGAATTCTAAAAAATATATATGCATTTGCTTGAATCAAAACACAAACTAATTTAGAATCCCACTATGAAATGTCTCATGAACAATTCTAGTTCACCCAAATGTGGTCAAGTGATTCTAGAATAATTGTCATAGCTCTAAGCTTTAATCTAGAGTTTCAAACTCTTATTAATTTTTCACGTCCAATATGAACATCTTTGACCCAATTACAAGCATATTGTGTTTATACTTCTAAAGTATCCTAACACAATTCATTAGCCCAATTTCAAGTTTATGTCCAATATGAACATCTTTGACCCAATTACAAGCATATTGTGTTTATACTTCCAAAGTATCCTAATACAATTCATAGCCCAATTTCAAGTTTAAGCTATGTAATTATGCATCCAATACATAATTCTATTACAACTTATTTGTTTACTGTGTTCTTAGAACGGACTTTGAACAAACAGTAAACCGAACACAAAAGATACAATAAACAACAGTGATACAATTAACAACAGTACATAAAAAAAAAAAAAAAAAAAAACAGAAGACAATCACAGGCAGTGAATTGAGAAGCAGTCACAGTGGTATAGCACGAATCAGTGACATGAGCAATTAAGCAACGAAGAATTCCGAGGCTTGTTGAAGCGGGCAACAATCTCCTTAAAACAAATTCGCCCTACCGAAGGTGCAGTAGAACATGAGACGATTATTTCCCAGGATGCAATGGAAACAAACAAGTATGGGCACCACCAATCTTGTTTCCAACGAACCACAAAGTGTTTGTAACTCTCCTAAAAGGTTTTTTCGAAATTCGAGTTTTTTTTTTCTTCTTGTGTGTTCTGTATGTAACACAAAAACGAAAACACTACCCTATTAAAAAGAAATTAACATGCCAATTATATCTCATCAATGTGAGGCTTTTCACTTGTTATAACCATCAAACTAATTAAATTAGTTGTTATGGAAATTCAAAAGGTTTGGAAAAAATAAAGAGACATCCAAAAATTGGCTGGGCCGGGCCTGCACATTTTGGTCCGGCATTCATGTACGCAGGACACGCGGGTGCACATGAGCCAAGCTTGATTCGGATTTGATTTGCACCCCCCCCCCCCCCCCCCCCGCGCACGTAGAGAGAGCCTCTATCCTTATAACTCTTACCCATCTATATATGAGCAATCATATATAAGTATAATTTTCCCTCTATAGCTTTCCCATATGGGACAATCTAACATCTCTTGATTTTCCAACACCAATGGGTGAACTTTGAGCAACAATTTCTCATTCACCCAAATACCATTTTAAGCATATGAATATACTATTTCGAAGTACTCACGGAGGAGTATCCGAATCATTCAATAACAACCACTAACACGAAGTGGACCATGCTTAAAATTGAGCCTCAAAATGCTTACTCATAAGCATTTTTCCAACAAATTCATCACTATATGTCTCATTAATGAAAACTCACTAATGAAGAACATAGCATATGAGAAGATAAAACTTTACCTAATAAGCTTAATACAAAGATCCAATCTCTTTCTCCTTGTTGAAATTGTTGGAGAACTTCCAAGGTTTAGCAAGCTTCACTGCAAGATCCAATCTTGATTCCAATGTAAGCAAGCTTCACTCCAAGATCTCATCTTGATATCTCTTAGATGAAATGTTGTAGAGATCTTCCAAAACATCTCCCAAGAATTACTTGTATTTTCATAAGCTTAAGCTTTTCAAGCTAAATTAGCTTATCTTTAGCTTAATTAAAACTTTTCTCAATCTTGCTATTTATAACAAAACTTAGGCAATTTTTAATTATTAAAAGTTTTAATCAACTTTTAAGTATGCTTAATCCAATTTGTCCAAATATATATAATTAGGTATAACTGATCACCTTTGTCTACCACTTTAATTGAATCCAATTAAATCAAGATAAAGATTAACAAATGAATTAGTTCAATGTTTGCCACTTGATTTAAACCAATTAAATCAAGCCAAAAACACATATAATTACATATTTATAATTATCAAAATATCCTCAAATGGTAGAGATATTTATGAAATTACAATAAAGCCATTGTGTAATTATTGAATTAATCCAATTAATCCATTTAGGTCAAAGTAAATAATTAATGTTATCAAATAACACTTAGTTATCTTAGATGATAATTATAATATCGAATGTTATATATTATTAAAATTAATCGGCTACCCAAGTGCTCAACGAGTACACTTCATATTGTGACTCTCTAAGTCATGACACGTTCGTCATATAAGCCTAGCTAATATGTACGCAATTTGGCCACCTCTGAACTCACGAAGAACACGAACGACCTTTCTGAACTATACAAACCGATGTCATCACATAGGTTTAACAATCCCTCTGTCGTAGGCTCTCCGAGTTGTGCTTAGGAAATATAGAATACACTGTCAAGTTTTCAAGGTGCACATCTCATATCGACACGTCCGCGATTATTTACAACTTAATCACAAACCATTTCTGATAAAAACGATCCACCCTAGTTGATCGGTTTTAGCGCCAAAGTCTTAAGAATCATGACTTACTCACATTGATACCTAAACTCCTTACAGTACACATACAGGCCGATAGATCCTATCTTGATATGCACTTGATTAACGAGTGCATCGGTCCACACCCAACGAACATCTAGAGGCCAAACCATGAAAGGTTTTTGTCATACATGACATCAAAGTGTGGAGGATCTCACACAAAATCAATGTTATCCTATAGCTAAAGGATCACATATGCTACTCTACTCGATGAGATTCCTATTGATGATGGTGTGTACCTCCAACTATTAGGAATCACCTGTGAGTCATTCACTATTCGTTGCAATGAATACTCACATGTCTATACAAGCTTCCCGTGCTCATGGTACATCGGATTGAACCATTGGAACTCTAATTCTAATATACGATATTCTTTTGTCTTCTCGATTATATAAATTCGACCGTATTCCAAACCAACGACTTGGAATATTTACTTTAAGAATAATTTATAATAGTCAAACTAACCTAATGCCGGACCACCCAGTGTCCAGTATTACTACATGACTATTATAATGTCAATGTCATTCTCAGCATATAAATCCATCTAATATGCATAATGATATTATCATTAATAAGGTTTGAAATGAAAATGTATTTATTTTATTAATAAATAATAAAATATAATGTACTATACATTATTTGGATTAGCGCTCCAAGCACCAACTTCAACAAACTTCCACTTGCTTAGTGCCAATCATGATAGCACCGAAGTCTATCTCCTCCACTTATTTATTGAATAAATAAGTAAGCAAGTCTGCTATATTGTCTAGCCGTTGAACCTTCAAGGATAATATGTATTTCGTTCAATAATCTTTCTAATCACGTGATATTCTTATCCACGTTTTAAGACTTGTACTGAGCCCTCGGCTCCTTAGCGTGCGCAATGGCACCATTATTATCACAGTACAATAGGGATCTAATCCTCAATACTAGCAATAATGTCATGTTCTGTGATAAAATTTCTAATCTATAAAGCTTATTTAGTAGCTTCTAAAGCCACTATAAATTCCGCCTATGTGGTGGAATCAACTATTGACCCCTTACTATGAACATCTCCACTAATTACACCATTATTAAGGGTATATATATATATATATATATTATATATATATATATATATAATATATATATATATATATACATATATCCGGATGTAGACTATCTATCATCTGGATCTTCTTGGAAGTTAGTGTCTATATAACCCTTAAATTATAGCTAATCTTCTCCATATATTAGAAACGTATCCTTAAAATATTTCAAGATATGTTTCATGGTTGTCCAATGATCATTACCTGGATCATATTGATATTGGCTAGTCACAAAGACGCTGAAAATGATGTCAGGTCTCGTACATAACATAACATACATAATGCTTCCTAGAAATATATGGAAAGTTATAAGTTCTAACTCTCTCTTCCTCAGTCTGAGGTGCCATTTTCTTCTAAAGATGTATGCCATATCGGAAAGGTACATTTACTGTCTTGCAGTTAGTAAAACCATACCTTTCTAATATTTTATCTATGTATGTGGATTGAGACAACCTTATAAGCTTCCTAACTCTATCACAGTATAGCCTTATACCTAGTTTATAGGAAGCTTCACCAATGTCTTTCATGGAGAAGTCTTGCAAATGTAGGCTTTCACACTTTGCATCAATTCTATATCATTTCCAATGATAAAGATGTTATCTATATACAAAACAAGGAAAACTATCATGCTCCGACTCACTTTCTCATAAACACATAATTCTTCATCGTTCTTGATGAATCCAGCTAATCCAATTATCTCATCAAAATGACGATTCAAGTGATGCCTGTTTAAGCCCATAAATAGATTTCTGAAGCTTACAAACCTATTTTGAAGCCTCACTGGATACGAAACCCTTTGGTTATTCCATATAAATATTCTCAAAGAGGAATCTATTTAGAAAAGTAATTTTCATATCCATATGCCATATCTCATAGTCATAATATGCATCAAAGGCTAAAAGAATCCTAATGGATTTTAACATGGCTACTAGTGGAAAAGTTTCATCATAGTCAATCTTAGGACATTACCAATCGGGCTTTAAAGTTTCCACATTTCCATCGGGCCCTCGCTTTCTTTTATAAATCCATTTACAACCAATAGGTTTAACTTCTTCATGAAGTATAACCAAGTCCCAAACTTTGATTGTCATGCATAGAATCCATCTTGGAATTCATGGCTTTCTGCCATTTTCCTGAATCGATATAAAATATCGTCTGTTTATATGTAGTCAGATTTGTTTCTTCCAAGAGGAGAACATCAAGGCTCACATCATATATTAAAAACAATCTCTTATGAGGCCTTGATATTTTATTCGACTTACGTAGAACCTGTGTTGAAGATCTTTCATCTAGTTGGATCTCAAGTTCCATCTCAGGTTTCTGTTGGGATCAAACTCATCAAGTTCAATCTTTCCACAATTCTCACTTTTTCTCAAAAATATATTTGCAAGAAAAGTGGCAAAGTGAACAACAAATACATATCGTTGCTCAATTGATATCCCAAAGAGTTTTCAAGATATCCAACAAACCTATATTTATACCTCATGGCTACTATTTTATCTCGCTACGTAACGTATACAGAACAACCCTAAATATCTAAGACTTGGATTTCTACCGAACCATATCTAATATAAGGTTGTAGAAACAACTTTCGATGGAACTCAATTAAGTATATGGGTAGAAATTAAGTAAAGCATAACCCTAAAGGTAATATGAAAGGTCTGTATAGCTCACATAGATTGCACCATATCAAATAAAATACAATTTATCCACTCAAACACACAATTGTGTTGAGAAGTTCCTGGTGGGCTATATCAGGGGATAATTAAATTCTCCCTTAAATAAATTCTGAATTCGTTACTCATAAATTCACCACATTTTTTTCTAATCAAAGGCACTTGATGAATTTACTGATTGGTTTTACTAATTCATTTCAGAATATTTTGAACTTGTCAAATATTTCTGATTTATTGACATATTCATATCTAGACTTATCATCTGTGAAAGTCACGAAGTATGTAGAACCATCATGAGCGGCATGATTTAATGGACCACACACATCACTGTGTATTAGCTCCAATAAATTTTCAGCACAGTGTCCAACACCAAGAAATTGGGCCTTTGTCATTTTCCCTATGAATTATGACTCTCAAATCGGATAAGGATATAAGGTAAGATATTCAATCCAACCATACCTATGTGGCCCAATCTCATATGCCATAATTCAATATCATTTTATTCAGATCTATTACTTGTATTTTCCTCTACTTTAAAGGCATCTCTATATGTTTCCAAAACATAGTGACCGTGAGGTAAAGAACATTGGTTTTATCATATAAACATAAAACATCATCTTTAATGTTTATTTTATACCCTTCTTTATCTAATATCGATAAAGATGTTATCTAATTGATAATATAGGGCATATAATAATAGTCCTGTAAATCTAATTTATATTTATTAGAGAGATCTAGAACAACTGTTCCTATGGCTTTGATATCCAATGTCTCGTCATTGGCAACTATAAGTTGGATCTCTCATATATTTAACCTTCGTTTAGCTCTTATGGAGTTGCAAATATGAGTAGGATTACCGATGTGTAACACCCTACCACTATTTTTATTAAGGCTAATGAGATGTCAATAAACGTACATCGGGCTCCTTCTTTTTCTTTTATCTCTAGACAATCTTTCTTCTAGTGTTCAGACTTCTTGAAGTGTAGACATGGACATGAGCTACAAGCGGTTGTTTCTTGGAATCTTTCTTCTAATATTCGATTGTAATCTTCTTAGACATTCTAGAAATCTTTGAAGAGTTTGCTCCACCATGGAGGTACAAAGTGGGATGTCTGTTCTTCAAATCATGTTCCGCCTAGCGTAACATATTGTGAAGCTCTTCATATGTGGCTTGCATTGATTGCATCACAAAGCCAGCATATGTATCGGGTAAAGAAGACAAAATCAGATATTGGCCTAGCCAATCATTTATCAAAATATCATGTCGTTCGATATATCGGATCTGGTCAATCATGTTCGAAACATGAATGTTAACCATTCCTTTATCCTTGAACATAGCATAGAATAATTCCTTAGACCTCTGATATATCTCAATTTCTTATTTTCTTCGAACAACTCCTTCAGTGCTTTTATAGTGCTCCAAGAATTTGATACATCTATGTACTGTCTAGGCAACTTAGAAACAAATTTTTCAGACATTGGATTAAGCGTAACATACCTCAATCGTTCTGATTCCAAGTCAAGACAGATGTTCCCCTCATACTCTAAGTAGTTCAAGACACCTTTTAGTTTATTAGAATCCAAAAGTCGCGCTAATGGTTTTCCAGTAGCTTTCAATATAAAAACAAGAATTGATTATAGAATTTTAAATCTATTAGTGCCCTTTCACTACTTTACATAATTCTGTAATCTCCCTTAATGGAAAAATAGAAATTTGACTATCAAAATTTCATAGCGGGAAGTGGATTCTATGACATTCACTCTAGCCTGACATTAATGACGATCTTGGCCTTTATAAACTCATTAGGTAGACTTGCAAGGTCAATCACTTCATGTGACTCATAGTTTGGTCCTGAACTATTTCTTATCCTCACAATAATGACGTTTTGGATTAAGACGTATTCCAGATGTATACTTGTCGAAGTGCTCTAATGAGCTTCGTATGTACACCCTCACAATAATGACGGTATTGGCTGACTGTGTTAACTCATCACGCTACATCTAATATTTTACTGGAGAGACCTAAGTTCCGAGCACTTATACCTTCACAATAATGACAATATTAGATATAAGTAGTAAGAACTCATTCATCCCCGTATTGACAAGACGGATCATCCAATAATACTCCAATATTATTGATACTTATTGCTTAAAATTAAGTAACCACTAATCATGGGAGATTTATGAAAATCAAGTCATTAACTTAATTAGGTCAAAATTTAAATTTAAAACATGTAATACATTTCCAATATGACTTATGCATAATTAAATTAAAATACAAAGGTATTGATTCAAAATATGTTTGATACCATTCTGTTAAGGCAATTGTGGAACCCCTAGGGTCGGATCGGTGCCCCGCGCAGCGGAAGTGGGTCTAACCCAAGGATATCAGGGATAGGTGTATTTTAAAATATTTTAATGAAAACTATATTCCGATTTGAGTCTGTAAGAAAAACGAGGACCAAATAGGATTCCAGAAACTCTGGAACAGAGAAAATAAAATTTTAGTGTTCGTCAGCCCTGGAAGTCGCGACGTGGTAGATAGGAGTCGAGACACTCCAAAGTGCGAGAACAACTCCAAGAGCTGAATATTTCAGCGTCACGACACAGAATGATCAGATTCGAGATGCTCACCTAGGCAGGAAGCAATTTCAACATTTAAATTAATCTTAACACTTCCAATTTTCTCCTAGGTCTGATGCTTGGTGTCATGACGCTGGAGGGGTTGAGTCATGACATTGAGGAGGCAGTGAGCAATTTGTACTTCAAATCAATACTAAATACTTCCAATTTTCTCCTAATACTTCAAATACTCCTAAAATCTAATTCTAGCATCATAACCATCATCAACACATGTTATACAACTAACATACATGAATTCTAAAAATTATGTATGCATTTGTTTGAATCAAAACACAAACAAATTTAGAATCTCACTATGAAATATCTCATGAACAATTCCAGTTCACCCAAGGTGGTCGAGTGATTCTAGAATGGTAGCCATAACTGTAAGCTTTAATATAGAGTTTCAAACTCTTATTAATTGTTCCATGTCCAACATGAACATCTTTGACCTAATTATAAACATATTATGTTTATACTTTCAAAGTATCCTAACACAATTAATTAGCCTATTTCAATTTTAAGCTATGTAATTATGCATCCAATATACAATTCATCACTATAAATCTCACTAATGAAGAACATAGCTTAGGAGAAAATCAACATTAGCTAGTAAGCTTGATACAAAGATCCAATCTCATTCTCTTTGTTGAAATTGTTGGAGAACTTCCAAGGTTTAACAAGCTTCACTTCAAGATCCAATCTTGATTCTCATACAAGCAAGCTTCGCTCCAAGATCCAATCTTGATATCTCCAAAGCATCTCTAAACACTTCTCTAACTTAGACAAATTTCTCCAAGGATTAGTTGTATTTTCATAAGCTTAAGCTTAAGCTTATCAGGCTTATTTAGTTTATCTTTAACTTAATTAAAACCTTCCTCAAACTTGCTATTTATAGCAAAACTTGTGTAATTTTTAATTAATAAAAGTTTTAATCATCTTTTAGATGGACTTAATCGAATTTGTCCAAATATGTATAATAAGGTGTGACTAATCACCTTTGTCTACCACTTTGATTTAAACCAGTTAAATCAAAATAAAGATTAGCAAATGAATTAGTTCAATGTTTGCCATTTTGATTTAATCCAATTAAATCAAGCCCAAAACACCTATAATTACATATTTGTGATTAGCAAAATATCCTCAAATGATAGATATATTTATGAAATTATGATATAGTCCTTATTTAATTATTGAATTAATCCATTTAGGTCAAAGTAAAAAATCAATATTATCCAATAATATTTAATTATCTTACTTGATAATTATGATATTGAATATTATATTTTATCAAAATTAATCGGCTACCCAAGTTCTCAAAGAGTACACTTCATATTGGGACTCTCTAAGTCCAGACACGTTCGTTATATAAGTCTAGCTAATATATATGAATTCTGCCACCTCTTAATTCATGAAGAACACGAACGACATTTCTGAACTATATAAGTTGAGGTCATCACATATGTTTAACAATTCCTCCTTCGCAGGTTATCCGAGTTGTGCTTCGGAAACATAGAATACACCGTCAAGTTTCCAAGGCACACATCTCCTACCTGTACATGATTCTCTACAACTTAATCAAAAATCATTTCTGATAAAAGCAATACACCCTATGTGATCAGCTTTGGCGCTAAAGTCTTAAGAATCATGACTTACTCACATAGATACCTAAACCTTTTATAGTACACATACGGGTCAACGGATCTATCTTGAATGCATTAATTAACAAGTGCATTGGTTCATACCCACGATTATCTAGAGGCCAGACCATAAAAGGTTATGACATACATAGCACAAAGTATGGAGTATCTCACACAAAATCAATGCTATCCTAATGTCAAAGGATCACCTAGCTACCCGACTCAGGAGATTCCTATTGACGGTGGTGTGTACTTCCAACTATTAGGATTCCTTGTGAGTCATTCAGTAATTACTCCAATGAATACCTGTTGGTTTTATATTCTAGGTCCCAAGATCATCAAACAAGCATGAAGATGTGTGAAATACATATCAAAGAAGTTGCGGAATACTTACATTGATCGGTTGAGACGAAACGACGAACAAAATTCCAAGTTTTTGTCCTTCAAAGTGGCGCCAATGGTGTGCAGTCCACTGCTCACTGTTTTCAGATTTTGAGCTGAGATTTGAAGCTCCAAGCTTCGTCTAACGATTCCCGGCTCGTGGGTGGGTTTCCCTAACACCTTCGTATGTCTTCTAGGAGTGTGCTAGCACTTGGATCTTGCCACAACAACCCTCAAAATGGATCATCATTCACGCCCAAAGCAGTGCAGTCCACTGCCTTGGGCGTGAGCTTTGGAGAGGAAGAGAGAGATGGATGAGAGATTAGGTTAAGGGAAAATGTGTCCAACACATTACTTATATATTTTCCTTAATTACTAAAATGTTTTACCATTTATTTTCTTTTCCAAAAAGAAATAAAAACAAATGTAATAATATTTAAAATCATTTTACCCTTGGTAAAAGTAAAAGGGAAAAGGCTTTCACTTTTCCAAAAAGTCAAAAGTCTTTTCCCCCCAATATTTCCCTCCAAAATTTTAAGGTCAAAGTCAAAGAGTCAAAGTTACTTTTCCAAAAGCGATTTGACTTTTATGACTTGCGATGTGATTTGCGATGCGACTTGCGGCACGTGATTCAAAATCGACGTAACGTCGCAAACACATTCCGAGCTCGGTTTCGATAATTCTAAATTAACGATTATCTCGATGCCTCGTTAATAAATCCAATTTACTAATCACGTCGCTCGAGAATTAATTCCAAATTAATTCAAGTGCCCGAATTAAAATCTAATTTTAATTCCTAATCGAAATCCAATTTCGTTTAATATATCGAATATATTATTTATCGATTAATTCCAAATTAATCGTTCTCTCTCTTTAAATTGATATTTTATCCCAGATAAAATATCTCCGTAATTAATCCCAGATTAATTTTCTCTCTCTTCATATTAATCCCAGATTAATGTATAATGCGAGTCATACGTCATCGGTGTATCATTGGGAAGCGACCCATGAGATCTCCGGATATGTTGGCAGTAAACTCGGTCGTCGGACTATCCGAACACGTAAGTACCAAGTATTACGTTTTACCGATTTACAAGACAAGGTTGGCCTCTAGCAAAGCGCCATGCCTACCCAATTCTCCGAAAATATCCTTACAGGAATATGTGATCTATATCAGGCGTAGTATACGTAGTATTGCGTATTTCGATCCAGTATCGGATGATCACGTGCTAGGCCTAGGGCTGGATATGTGTCTGCCCCGTACGAAGCACATGTCGGATGTCTGGTAACTAGTCTCTATAATCGGATATACATGACCAGTCATAATATCCCGATAGCCGCGCAGCATATAAGAGCACTAATACCGTATCCTACGTGACCATCTTCTCCATATGACTGGAGTGACACTTCCGTCTTGACATCACACCCAATACACTACGATTCTCAATATACCCAGCATCGGCGTACACAGAACCTGTTAAAGCCCTGGACGACCTCAACTAAAGTACATTGATTGTCGCAAGTATTAGCGGTGCAAGTCTCAGGTTAAGACCAAATACACCTACCCTGATTGCAGACTCCCATAGACACAAGGTCATGCTACCAATGGGATTCTGCGGTGGTCTAATCCAGAGCGAAGCTGTTTCCCGTACCATCGGTGAAACACAACCTCCTATTACACTTGCCTGAGTATCCTATACCCAGATATACGAGAACTATGCCGTTATGTCTCACATAACACGCACAAGTGTAATACTAGTCTTTTACGCATCTATCGATGTCCAATCTCGACAATGCTCTGACTAGGGATGTTTAATGATTTATCCTTCGTTGATTGATACTGTCTCATATCATTCTCAATCTAGGAACAAATCATAAGGACCTCCCATCATTTATATATCTAAGGTGATCTAATCACAAATGATAGGAGTGCAATCTCATTTGTTACATAGTTAATTTGTACAACAACACTATGATCTGTACAAATAGTGACGCTATGGGTCATAACTGTCCAACAATCTCCCACTTGGCCTTTAGCCAGTCACTCGAGTGCCTAACACCCGAACTATGTACGGTTGGCTCAAATTGCTGAGAAAAGCTTTCGTCAGCGGATTTGCATAATTATCGTCTGATGCGATTTATACGATCATCACATCGCTACGATGTATGATCCGAACGAATCAGATGAATAGTCGAAGTATGTATCTGGATCGTTGATGAGACCATTGATTCTTTAGCCTGTGCTGACGCCCAGCTCAGCCGCTAACAGAACTATATCTAATCCAATTAGATTTATTTATTGACCCAGATGGCTTCTATTGCTGCCTCAGCTGCAGCAATAATCCGCATGTGTTATTTATTCGGTAACAGTATCTTGCTTGGAAGATTTCCAGCTCACTGTACCGTTATTCAAACTGTATAGTACCGTTTACGACTTTTAGTCGTTTTATCCTTTTGGAAACTTGCAGTAGTGATCCCAGTCACTTCAAGTTCTCCTTCTCCACAGATTAAGACATCATCCTTAGATCTCTAAGATTCTAACGGATGTTCTTAACATCAATCAAGTGACTATCACTTGGATTGGCCTGATTGTGAATCCATATGCTCAAAGCGTATGAGACACCAGGTCGCGTACATTTTAATGTACAATTTCCCAGAGAGTATTAACAACTCAAATCTATCCTAGTAGATCTTTATTCCTAGAATAAAGGTTGTTTCTCCCGAGAATTCTACGGAGAATTTTCTCTTGAAAGCCAAGCTTTCACCGATTATTAATGGGAATATCATTTCCAAGAAATGATATATATTACATTATCATTATTATAAGGACAGCCACTGTCTGTGCGCTCCCACTAACCCTCTCATATACACAAGAATCATTCTGTTTTGAATCAAATCATTGACTATCATGATTACATCAAAACAATAGTTCCAAGAACTTTATGCTTGCTTCAACCCAAACATGGATCGAACAACACGCAAACCTAGTTTGCTGGTTTTAGTACGACAAAATCGTCAGGATGTTATAAACATCCTCCAAAAGGTTTCCTTTTAAGGAAAGTGATTTTGACCTTTAACTGACACATTTCATAAATGAAACGTGCAGCTACAGCAAGCATTATCCAAATGGATTTACCGTGGCAACAGGTAAAAGGTTGAACCGTAATCAACACATGTTGATAACGATACCTTTCCGCTACAAGCCTAGCTTTGTACGTTGGTATGTTGCCTTCCATGTATGTCTTCCTTGAAGACTTATACAGTACCTATAGGCACAATGCCTTATGGTACATCAACTAGTATTTTAACATAGTTGTTTTACATGGAATCCATTTCGGACTCATGGCACTTTGCCATGAAAGGGAGTCGATACCTTGTATCACTTCCTCATACGTAGTTGGGTCTTCCTCAATAAGATTGACATCTTTATGAGGTGAGATCAGAAACCCATACCCTAGGTTGTTTTCTGACTCTCTCCGATCTACGCGGTTCTTGTGTATACGAAGATTAATGGTATATGTTCATCCTTGATGAACAGTTTGTGTTCCATTAAGGACTTCATGCCTTGAACAGTATTACTCCGATTTTCATCGAGTTTTACTGTCCTCCCACTTTCCACTGCATATCGGTATTCCTCTAAGGAAGACCGCATGGTGAGCAACAATTACAATTGTTCTCCAGTGAGTTGTATAAGTACTATACTTATGGTTTTCCTTAGGATAACCTACATTTGGCACTTATCCGATTTAGGTTTTAGTTTGGCATCATCCAAACATATGCCCAGCATACCCAAATCGTTAGGAGTGAGAAACTCTGTTTCTATCCCTGATCATATCTAATATGAATTCTGTCTAACAGATTAATATGGAACCTTATTCCAAATAAGTTTTGCACTGTTAATGCATATCCGTTGAAGGAAATGGTAGCTCAGAGCGACTCATGATAAACCTTATCATGTCCAACAAAATTCGGTTTCTCCGTACGGACACACCGTCAAACTGACGTGTCTCGGGAGGAGTCCTCATTTGAAAGAATATTTTACTCTTTCAAGTATTTGTGAAACTTATTGCTTAAGTATTTTCATCATGTTCATCACGTGATGTTTTAATACTTTAGCCGATCTGTTTGTCTACTTCGTGTTGAAACTTTAAAAGTTTCTGATTTGTGTTCTTCAAAAGTAACACATAACCATAACGTGATGCCACATCCGTATATAGGTCACGAAATATTCATATCCATATCTAGCCTAGCTAGATATGGGCCCACTAACTTCACTATGAATAGGGCTTACAGATCGATGGCATTTATCACTATTACCAAGTAAATAGTATTTTAGGTACTTTACCTAAAGAACTAGATTCGTAGACTTTATTTGAATAATCAAATCAGTCCTAGTACCCACTTTTCAAAAGTGTGGATATACGAGTCTTGTTTATTGTGTCCTAGACAACAATGCCACATTTAAGTTTCATCTGATCAGATCAGTATGAGCTATTAGTTTGTCATATTATATGTTCGAGATTTTATTTATATTCAAAATATAAATACTGTTATTCACATCTAATGTGTTTATCTCAATGTCATCTTTATATAATGAAACACTTTAGTGTTCTAGAATATAAAGGTTTATCCACAATGGATTAAACACTGATATAGAGATAATGTTTCTAGTCTAACTAGTTACATTATAACAGTTTCCTAATTTAAGTACATACCCGAAGGTAGTTCCTAAATTTAGGTATCTAAGGTCGAAACAGCGACTTTCGTCCCGTTCCCGATTCGTAGATTAACCTCAGCTTGAAGTCAGTATCCTGCTCACAGCAGATTCTGAACATCAATACATATATTTTATGTAACATACTCAGTATTTTAAAATCCAATTTTAATACCAGTAATGGACATAATTTTGACAAATATATTTAAAGTCAGAGCCTTGCTCTTTCTTTAATTCCTTCATGTCTGCCATATCCAAACGGCAGTCATTTTGGGATATTTCTTTATCTTCCCAGAAGATCATAATGATTTTGCCTTTACCCTTTTTCAATATCTCAGAAGTCTTTGGCCAAGCCTTGGATTTCTAGAATATTGATGTAAAGTGCGTCTTGCGAGCACCTTTCTAATTGCAAAGTTTGACTTTTATCTCCTTGAGATTAGTCATTAATTCTCCAAGAATTATTAATTGCAAATATAATACTTCTTAAATCTAAACATAGATTTATTACAAGTATATTGAATTAAGCACTAAAGTCATCATCACATAAATCTTCCAAAGATTATGCTCTACTAATTCTAATGCTTAATTCTGGGCTTAGGCTTAACAAGTTATTTTATCAAATAAAGTAACTTATTATTTATTTCCAGGACTATCCTGAAATTATTCCCAATTTGAAAATTAAACCATTTAAACATTTAAATCCAAGATTATGTTTTAAATGTCCAATCTTTCAATATATCTTGATTTTAATAGTCCAACTATTTAATCAATAATTAAGGTACTAATTATAATGATTACAATAGTCTAACTATTTAATCAACTATAATTCAATAGTTTAAAATCAATTATATTGATTACTATAATCCAATTATAAAATCAACTACAATTGAATAGTTTGAATATATATAGTCCAACTATTTAATAAAACAACAATTTAAATATTAGTCTAACTGATATTTAAATCATAACGACGAGTGATATTTGATTGAGCGTGTATGGCAAGTAATTGAACGAGTATTGCAAATTCAATTCTTACCTACTTTTTTCGGCGAGCCTCTAACCCTCTGTCGAGTACTCGGGAAACCGCGTTTCCTAGTGGGCTAGGATCCCGTTAAATAACACACAATCTTGACTTTGGCCAACAAATTGTATGATATTTAACTAGGTAGATCTCTAAGATCAATTGGATCCAATCCAATTCCTAGATCCAGTAGGCGGATATCCAAATCCTTAACATATATCTTATATATGCTAATACATCCAATGTATTGCCTAACCATTTTCCTCTGAATCAACTAAGCCTTGGCTTTGGCACAACAAGCTTAATGATCCCAGTCAAGCGCGACCCATTGACCATGGAAAGCTTCGTAATCAATGTCGATGGACAAGAAGTGGTCTTGACTTTGGCCAACAAACCACAACTTGGACAAGACACCAATAGAACAAAACTCTCGTGATTCAAACACATCTTCGACGGACAAAGGGCTTGACTTTGGCCAACAACCCAATGCCAATCTAGGATCTTGAGTATGAATCACTCAATGGAAGGAAAAACGCATGATATTTGATGAGGGTTTTTCGCGTGCAAATTGGCTACCAATTTATTATCTTTGTTAAGGTCTCATCATCATACACCCTTAAACATGCATTCTAAATACATAATAAAGCGTATATGAAAATAAACAATAATGATATGCGGATGGATACTTAACACATTGATCCTAGATCAAATCTCTCTTTTATCTCTCTCATAACTAGCACTTGTATTACTTCTACCCGTTACACTACACTTCTAAAGAAACCTCATATATATAGGGGAATAGATGAGAAGAGAATACAAATAGAAAAGAGGTGATAAGGCTGGACACGCAGGTCCAATTTAATAAATCGAATTTATTACAACAATTTCCAAAATTGCCCCCACCCGACTAATATCCATCCGATATACACTATTCATTCATCACAACCAAGTATTCACACAAGCATGTTATCAATCAATCTAATCAAATTAATTAATCTGATAATTAGTGATCATCCAATGTTCAAACAACGATTTGATTTTGATCGAGTCAAACTCGTTTTGCGAATAAGTACTCAAAGTACGAATTCTTGAATTAAATTAAACTACGTCATTAAATCCAATTTAATATGCATTCAATTCTAATTCATTATTTAATTCCAAATTAAATATTACACTTTAATAATAAACCTTTTACGACTTAAATTCCAAATTTAATCGCAACGCGTCTCAAAGACCGATTAACGTCCAACGTCAATTCAATTAAAGTCCAATGGGCTTTTAATTGATTTCTTAAGGCGTGGACTTTTGGTCAACTCGGGTCAAACCGAATAACCAAAATCCAATCCGGGATTTACCCCATTAGCCCATAAATCAATCTTGGCCCATTAGGCCCAATTAAACTTTAAAGGTTCATTAAATCGCATTTGGGCTTTATGGAAGTGGTTTTGGGCCCAATTGGATCCAATCCAATTTGCCTAAACCTAACTTTGTACAACAAAGCCCAACAAGCCCAATGACAACTTTAAAAGCCAAAATCCAATTTCAAGGCCCAATTAATTAAATACAAAAATCCAATTTTACATTCAATTAACCTAAAGTGTATTACATGATTAATTACCCAAATTAACATTTCTAAAACATTAATTTTACAATTAATCATGCACAATTTCATTATCACATGCCCACACATTTAATGAAAAATCAAACCCATTTTCATGCTTCAAAGTCTTGGCAATTTGGGGATTTTATGTCCGATTCAAATTCAATCCAATCAATTACACAATCGACATTAAATCATATACCCAAATGATTTCCAATTCATCTAATGAACAAAAAATCAAAATTCCAAGACAATTTGGGCTTATCAAATTCGGCCAACATAAGAAAATTGGGGAAAAATGATCCAATCACATTTTCATGAAATTGATCCAATCAATCTTCAATTCAACTATATTTAAGCATACTTAATCATCCAATTTCATAAAATCATGCTCAAATTGAAAATACCCAATTTATCATTTTAGGCCAACTTTAATATTTGGGGAAAAATGTTTCTAACATTAATTCATGAAATTGATCTAATCAATATTCAATTAAACATGTATTAAGCATACTTAAACATCCAATTTATTCAAATCATGCTCAAATACAAAATACCCAAATTTTAAGCCCTAAACTTTCATGCTTGAACCTAGGCTCTTGATGCCATTGTTGGTTTTATCTAGGTCCCAAGATCATCAAACAAGCATGAAGATGTGTGAAATACATATCAAAGAAGTTGCGGAATACTTACATTGATCGGTTGAGACGAAACGACGAACAAAACCAAGTTTTTGTCCTTCAAAGTGGCGCCAATGGTGTGCAGTCCACTGCTCACTGTTTTCAGATTTTGAGCTGAGATTTGAAGCTCCAAGCTTCGTCTAACGATTCCCGGCTCGTGGGTGGGTTTCCCTAACACCTTCGTATGTCTCTAGGAGTGTGCTAGCACTTGGATCTTGCCACAAAACCCCAAAATGATCATCATTCACGCCCAAGCAGTGCAGTCCACTGCCTTGGGCGTGAGCTTTGGAGAGAAGAAGAGAGATGGATGAGAGATTAGGTTAAGGGAAAATGTGTCCAACACATTACTTATATATTTTCCTTAATAAATCTAATTACTAAAATGTTTTACCATTTATTTTCTTTTCCAAAAAGAAATAAAAACAAATGTAATAATATTAAAATCATTTTACCCTTGGTAAAAGTAAAAGGGAAAAGGCTTTCACTTTTCCAAAAAGTCAAAAGTCTTTTCCCCCCAATATTTCCCTCCAAAATTTTAAGGTCAAAGTCAAAGAGTCAAAGTTACTTTTCCAAAAGCGATTTGACTTTTATGACTTGCGATGTGATTTGCGATGCGACTTGCGGCACGTGATTCAAAATCGACGTAACGTCGCAAACACATTCCGAGCTCGGTTTCGATAATTCTAAATTAACGATTATCTCGATGCCTCGTTAATAAATCCAATTTACTAATCACGTCGCTCGAGAATTAATTCCAAATTAATTCAAGTGCCCGAATTAAAATCTAATTTTAATTCCTAATCGAAATCCAATTTCGTTTAATATATCGAATATATTATTTATCGATTAATTCCAAATTAATCGTTCTCTCTCTTAAATTGATATTTTATCCCAGATAAAATATCTCCGTAATTAATCCCAGATTAATTTTCTCTCTCTTCATATTAATCCCAGATTAATGTATAATGCGAGTCATACGTCATCGGTGTATCATTGGGAAGCGACCCATGAGATCTCCGGATATGTTGGCAGTAAACTCGGTCGTCGGACTATCCGAACACGTAAGTACCAAGTATTACGTTTTACCGATTTACAAGACAAGGTTGGCCTCTAGCAAAGCGCCATGCCTACCCAATTCTCCGAAAATATCCTTAAGAAACCTTACAGGAATGTGATCTATATAGGCGTAGTATACGTAGTATTGCGTATTTCGATCCAGTATCGGATGATCACGTGCTAG
This sequence comes from Zanthoxylum bungeanum, assembly GCA_019454045.1. NCBI lineage: Eukaryota > Viridiplantae > Streptophyta > Magnoliopsida > Sapindales > Rutaceae > Zanthoxylum > Zanthoxylum bungeanum. Next base: position 63,483 of record SKCR01025402.1, read on the forward strand.
GCCTAGGGCTGGATATGTGTCTGCCCCGTACGAAGCACATGTCGGATGTCTGGTAACTAGTCTCTATAATCGGATATACATGACCAAGTCATAATATCCCGATAGCCGCGCAGCATATAAGAGCACTAATACCGTATCCTACGTGACCATCTTCTCCATATGACTGGAGTGACACTTCCGTCTTGACATCACACCCAATACACTACGATTCTCAATATACCCAGCATCGGCGTACACAGAACCTGTTAAAGCCCTGGACGACCTCAACTAAAGTACATTGATTGTCGCAAGTATTAGCGGTGCAAGTCTCAGGTTAAGACCAAATACACCTACCCTGATTGCAGACTCCCATAGACACAAGGTCATGCTACCAATGGGATTCTGCGGTGGTCTAATCCAGAGCGAAGCTGTTTCCCGTACCATCGGTGAAACACAACCTCCTATTACACTTGCCTGAGTATCCTATACCCAGATATACGAGAACTATGCCGTTATGTCTCACATAACACGCACAAGTGTAATACTAGTCTTTTACGCATCTATCGATGTCCAATCTCGACAATGCTCTGACTAGGGATGTTTAATGATTTATCCTTCGTTGATTGATACTGTCTCATATCATTCTCAATCTAGGAACAAATCATAAGGACCTCCCATCATTTATATATCTAAGGTGATCTAATCACAAATGATAGGAGTGCAATCTCATTTGTTACATAGTTAATTTGTACAACAACACTATGATCTGTACAAATAGTGACGCTATGGGTCATAACTGTCCAACAATACCTAAAGATCTGTAAGAGCTTTCCATGGCTTATGGTACATCAGTTAAACCATTAGACTCTAATTCCAATATACGACATGTGTTTGTCTTCTAGGTTTATATGAAATTTCGACTGTTTCCAAAACCACGACTATGATATTTACTTTAAGAATAGTTTATATTAGTAATACGATCCCAATTCGGACCAGCCAGTGTCAGTATTACTACATGGACTATTCTAAGGTCGATGTCATTCTCATATATCCATCAAATTTGCATAATTTGACATTACCATTAATAAGGTTTGAAATGAAATATAGTTATTTTATTAATAAATAATAAAATATAATGTACTATATATTATTCGAATTGGTGTTCCAAGCACCAACACCAATAATAACTTCTAGAGAAATAGAGAGTTGAAGGGCTAATGATAGAGATAGAAAACATGTCGGCATCCGACCACTTAAGAGATTTATACTGGGTTTGCTGAAAGACCCGAAGTACTTATTTTGTATTCTTGTATTCTACCCAGATTTGGGTCGGTCTTGACCCCAAGCAGTAATAAACTACCCTCTTTTCTTTGTGAAGACGTAGGTTGGGTCATTCTCCGTGGAACCATATAAAATCTGTGTTTTCTTGTCAGTTTGCTATATTTTATTTTGGTTCCCTACTAACCAAATAAATTGAATGTTTGAGGGAGGTTTGTTCGAGGGGTCGATTCCTATATTACCCTTAGAACGAGAAATAACCATCAACAGTTGGCGCCGTTTGTGGGGATTAGTACAAAAAGAAGCAAACACACTACGACAATGGCAGAAGACAGAAATCATAGAGTTTTGGAGGCCTCAAAAATGGAGTGGGTGGAAACGATGGAAGAGAATATACGATTGGAAATAGAGAATGCTCGGAATGAAATGGAGGTAATCTATGCCTTCATAAAAACCATGTGGGGAAGATTGAGAGGTTAGAGAGGAAGACAGAAGAACAGGGATAAATGGAGCCCGGTGGAATGAGATAGATTTCTGACATGAAGAGAGTAGCTAGAGTAAAAATGGAGCAAGAACACAGAGAAAGAGCACTCACATGTAAGATCAGTGGTCGTGGCAGTGCTACACCAATAGAGGAGCCTCATGAGGGATGGATGGTAAGCAAACCTGTAATCGTCAAGTAATAGCCCGTGTTTTGGAAGAGTGAGCTCGGGTAATACGGGGGCAGGGACAAAGAGCTCCCGGTGGAAAGAGATATCACACTCAAATGAGTAAGTATAATTAGGACATCGAGTCATTTGAGAGATTGGTTCTAGAAGGAGATGAGGAAATGGGAAAAGAGCACACGATGAAGTGTTCGGGATGACCAAAATTATTATCCTTTTTACTAAGTTTTGGAAGTAGAGTTCCTCATGAGGTTCTCCATGTCTGCGATTGGCATCTATAAGGGTAACACAGACCCAAAGTCTCATGTTGAGAAATTCACCTTGCTCATGGAGATTCAAGACGTGATCAGGGAAGTGGTCTGTAATGTATTTCCCTTGACAATGAGAGGGCCGACCATCTTATGATTAGAAACTTGTCTTTTGGGAGTATCAACAGTTTTTCACAGTTAAGAAAGTCTTTCGTGTGCCATTTTAAAAGAGCATGCGCACCAATGAAGATAATTGGCTCAATGAGGACGATAAAACAAATGGATGATGAGCCGCTGAAGAATTTTCTAGATATATACCATAATTTGGTATTGGAGGTAGGAGCGTACGAATCCCTAGAAGCCTTAGAAAGTCTCAATAGAGCACTGAAGGTTGGGAGATTTTGGTCCCACCCCAGGATTCAGGAGATTCTAGACTAGGATACTGATTTGGAATATGCAAGGAGGTTTGTGCTACTGGAAGAAGAAAAAAAGATAGCCTGATGAGGTCCAGCTTGGGTGATGAAAGTGTTAGAGGAGTTGTGGAACCTCTAGGGTCAGATCGATACCCAGGGCAGCAAAAGTGGATATAACCCAAGGATATCAGAGATATGTGTATTTTAAAATATTTTAATGAAAATAACATTCTGATACAAGTCCGTAGCAAAAACGGGGACCAAATCGGAGTCCGGAAACTCCAGAACAGAGAAAATGAAGTTTTAGTGTTTGTCAGCCCTAAGAGTCGCGAACTCTGGATGGGAGTTGAGACGCTCCAAAATGCGAGAGCAACTCTGAGAGCTGAATATCTCAGCGTCGCGACGCGGAAGGATCATATTCGAGATGCACACATGGGCAGTGAGCAATTTCAACCTTTAAATCAATCCTAAACACTTCCAACTCTCTCCTATCATTTCAATACACCTTAAAACCAATTTTAACATCAAAACCAACCACAACACATGTTATACAACTAACATACATGTATTCTAAATACTTAAATGCATTTGTTTGAATCTAAACATAAACCAATTTTAGAATCCCAATAAGAAATGTCTCATGAAAAATTCTAGTTCACCCAAAGGTGGTCAAGTAATTCTAAAATGATAGCCATAACTCTAAGTTTTAATCTAGAGTTTCAAACTCTTATTAATTGTTCCATGTCCAACAAGAACATCTTTAACCTAATTAACATACATATTTTGTTTATACTTCTAAAGTATCCTAACACAATCTATTAGTCTTATTTCAACATTAAGCTTTGTGATCATACATCTAATACATAATTCATAACTTATGAGAAATTCAAACTTACCTAGCAAGCTTGATGCAAAGATCCAATATCCTTCTCTTTGTTGAAATAGTTGGAGAACTTACAAGGATTAGCAAGCTTGACTGCAAGATCCAATCTTGATTCCAATGCAAGAAAGCTTCACTCCAAGATCCAATCTTGACTCCTCCTTGTTGAAATATTGTAGAGATCTTCCAAAGCTCCTCTAAACACTTCTTTTCTCTAGGATAATTTCTCCAAGAATTGCTTGTAAATAGCTTTCTTAAGTTTTTTCTTTGCTTAATTAAAACTTTCCCAAAGCTTGCTATTTATAGCAAATCTTAGGCAGTTTTTAATTAATAAAATTTATAATAAACTTTTATGGGGGCTTAATCTAATTAGTACAAAAATATATAATTAGGTGTGACTCATCTCTATTATCTACCACTTTGATTTAATCCAATTAAGTCAAGGCAGGGATTAGTTCATGGATTAGTTCAATGTTTGCCACTTTGATTTAATCCAATTCAATCAACCAAAGACCATCTATTATTACACACTTACAATGACCGTAATATCCTCAAAAGGTAGAGATAATTATGATTTTATAATTAAACCCTTGTGTAATTAGTGAATTAATCCAATTAATCTAATTATGTCAAAGTAAATAATCAATGTTATCCAATAACACTTGATTATCTTGGTTGATAATTATAATATCGAATATTATCTTTTATCAAAATTAATTGGCTACCAAGTGCTCAATGAGTACACTTCATACTGAGACTCTCTAAGTTCAGACATGTTCTTCATATAAGCCTAGTTAATATGTATATAATTTGGCCACCTCCGAATTCACGAAGAACACGAACGATCCTTCTAAACTATACAAGTCGAAGTCATAACATATGTTTAACAATTCCTTCGTCTTAGGCTATCCGAGTTGTGCTTAGGAAGTATAGAATACACCGTCAAGTTTTCAAGGCGCATATTTCATGTCGACATGTCCAAGATTCTTCATAACTGATGCGATCCACCCTAGGTGATTGACTTTGGCAAAAACTTTAAGAATCATGACTTTACTTACATGGATACCTAAACCCTTTTATGGTAAACATACGAGTCAACATAATCTATCTAGCTTCGCACTTGATTACTGAGTGCATCGATCCATACCCAACGAACATCTAAAGGCCAGACCATGAAAGGTTTCTGACATACATGGCATCAAATTGTGAAGGATCTCACAAAAAATCAATAATATCCTATAGTCAAAGGATTACATATGTTACTCGACTCGAGGAGATTCCTATTGACGGTTGTATGTACTTACAACTATTAGGAATCACCTTTGAGTCAATAATATTCGGTCCAACCATTACCCACATATCTATACGAGCTTCCAAAGCTTATGGTACTTCGGTTTTAAATTATTGGAACTCCAATTCCAATATACGACATGTGCTAGTCTTCTAGGTTATAGGAATTCGACCGTATTCCAAAACCAATGACTAGGAATATATATAATTTAATAATAGTTTATAATAGTAATACTTATCCCAATGTCGGACCACCTAATGTCCAGTATTACTACAAGACTATTCTGAGGTCGATGTCATTCTGAGTATATCTATACATCAATCTAATGCACATAATGACAATATCATCAATAAGGTATGGAATGAAAATTTTGTTATCTTATTATTAAAAAATAAAATATACAATTCGGATTGGCGCTCCAAGTACCAACTCCAACAAACTCCCAATTGCTTAGTGCCAATCAGGATGGTACCACAGTCCCATCTACTCCACATGTTTATCAAATAACTCAGGAGGTAATGCCTTTGTAAGCGGGTCTGCTATGTTGTCTAGTCCTTGAACCTTCAAGACCATTATGTCTTTTCGTTCAATAATCTCTCTAATTACGCGGTATTTCCTTTCCACATGTTTAGACTTGGAATGCGCCCTCGACTCTTTAGCCTGCACAATGGCTCTGTAATTATCACAGTACAATAAGATCGAATCCGCAATACTAGTATAATTGGCCTTGGAATGTGCAATGGCTCCTTATCTAATATTATGTTTATAATATAATAAGCATATGTAAGTTAGAAATTCTAAATCTCTCTTCCTCAGTCTGAAGTGTCATTTTCTTCGAAAGATGTATGCCATATCGAAAAGGTACATTTGCTGCTTACAGTTGGTAAAACCGTACATTTCTAACATTTTATCTATGTACCTCGATTGCTCAACCCTATAAGCTTCATAAATCTATCTCGGTAGAGCCTTATACCTAGTATATAGGAAGCTTCACCCATATCTTTCATGGAGAAGTTCTTGTAAAGGTAGGCTTTCACACTTTGCATCAATCTTATATCATTTCCAATGATAAGGATGTCATCTACTTACAAGACTAGGAAAATTATCATACTCCCACTCACTTTCTTATAAACACATGGTTCTTGCTTGTTCTTGATGAATCCAGATAATCTAATTATCTCATCAAAACTACGATTCCAGCTTCGGGATGCCTGTTTAAGTCCATAAATAGAATTTTGGAGCTTACAAACCAAGTTTGAAGTCTCACTGAATACGAAACCCTTTGGTTGTTCCATATGAATATCCTCTTTAAGAAATCCATTATGGATAGCGGTTTTCACATCCATCTCCCATATCTCATAATCATGATATGCAGCAATGGCTAAGAGAACCCTAATAGATTTTAGCTTGGCTACCGGTGAAAATATTTCCCCATAGTCAATCATAGGATGTTGGGTGTAATATTTCACTACCAGTCGAGCCTTAAAGGTTTCCATATTTCCATCGAGCCCTCGCTTCCTTTTATAAACCATTTACAACCTATACGTTTAACTCATTCAGGAAGTTCAACTAACTCACAGGCTTTATTGTCATGCATAGAATCCATCTCGGATTTCATGGCTTCCTATCATTTTCCCAAATCGATATCTAATATGGCTTTCTTATACGTAGTCGGATCTATTTCCTCCAGAGGAGAACATCATAGCTCGCATCAGATGTTAAATATAATCTCTCAACGGGCCTTGATATTCTATTCTACTTACGTAGAACTTGTGTTGTAGATCATTCAACTAGTTGGATCTCTGGTTCCATCTCAGGTTCCTTAATGTTGGGATCAAACCCATCATGTTCAATCTCTCTATGATTCTCACTTTCACTCAAGAATTACTTTTCAAGAAAAGTAGTAAAGCGAGAAATAATTAGATTTCTTTGCTCATAATCATAGAATTGATATCCCAAGGAATTTTCAGGTTATCAAACGAACCTACATTTATACCCCATGGGTGCTATTTTATCCCGCTACAAAACTCTAACGTATGCAAGACAACCCCAAATATTTAAATACCTAAGACTTGTATTTCTACCGAACTATATCTGATAAAGGGTCGTAGAAACAGCTTTCGATGGAACCCTATTAAATATGTGGGCAGCATTAAGTAAAGCTTAACCCCAAAGATAATAATAAAGATCTGTATAGCTCATCATTGATCGCACCATATCCAATAAAGTACGATTTCTATTCTCAGACACTCCATTGTGTTGAGGTGTTCCAAGTGGGCTATATCGGGCAAGAATTTCATTCTTCCTTAAATAATTTCTGAATTCTTCACTCATGTATTCACCTCATCGATCTGATTTAAGGTATTTGATGAATTTACTGGTTAATTTTTCTAATTCGTTTCGAAATATTTTGAACTTGCTAAATGTTTCCGATGGAACTCAATTAAGTATGTAGGTATAATTTAAGTAAAGCATAACCCTAAATGAAATATGAAAGATTTGTAAAACTCACATAGATCGCACCATATCAAGTAAAGCAAGATTCATCCACTTAAACACACCATTGTGTTGAGGAGTTCCTGATGGGCTATATCAGGCGAAAGTTCAATTATCCCTTAAATAACTTCTGAATTCGTTGCTCATAAATTCACCACATTGATCTAATAAAATGCACTTGATGAATTTACTGATTGGTTTTACTACTTCATTTTATAATTTTTTGAACTTGTCAAATATTTCTGATTTATATACATATTCATATCTAGACTTATCATTAGTGAAAGTCATGGAGTATGTAGAGCCATCATGAGAGGAATGATTTAATGGGTTACACACATCACTTTGTATTAGCTCCAATAAATTTTCAGCACGATGTCCAACACCAAGAAATTGGACCTTTGTCATAATTTAAATAGACATCTAACACCTATGTGGCCCAATATCATATCCCGTAATTCAATATTATTTAGTTCAGATTTTCTACTTGTATTTTCCTCTGCATTAAAGACATATCTACATGTTTCCAAAATATAGTGACCGTTTGATAAAGAACATTCATATTTCAATAAATTATCTTTATCATATAAACATGATATTTCATCCTTAATATTTATTTTATATCCCTCTTTATCTAATATTGGCAGTGATATTATTTATCTGATAATTGAGGGTATATAATAACAGTTATGTAAATATAATTTACATCTATTTGAGAGATCTAGAATAACTGTTCCTATGGCATTGACATCCAACCATTGCTAACTCTAAGCTGGATCTCCTATTCATTCAGCCTTCGTTTAACCCTCGTGACCTGTAGGGAGTTGCAATTAGGAGTAGGACTGCCAGTGTCTAACACTCATCCACTATTTGCATCTAAGGTTAATGAGATATCAATAATAGGAAAAATACAAAGAGTACATGAGGGTCCTGCTTTTCCTTTTAGCTCTGGACAGTTCTTCCTCTAGTGTCTAGACTTCTTACATTATAGACATTGGTCGCGAGCTACTAACGGTTTAGCACCTTTGTGCTTCTTGGAGTTCTTCTTTGATATCTTCTTCTTCCCTGTTTTGATTTTCTTTGACTTCCCAGAAGTCTTTGAAGAGTCAGCTCCACCATAGAGATACAAAGTGGGGTTGCTCTTTCTCATATCACGCTCCGCCGTGCATAACATTTTATGAAGTTCTTTATATCTAGCTTGCATCGAGTGCATATGGAGGTTTAACACAAAGCCATCATAATATCAAGGTAAAGAAGACAAAATAAAATTACGGCCCATTCGTTCAACAATCACAATACCAAGTCGTTCTAAATATCAGATCTGGTCGATCATACTCAAAACATGAATGCTGACAGTTTCTCCATTCTTGAGTTTAGCACAGAACAATTCCTTAGACCTCTGAAAAATTTTGATCTCTTGATTTGCTTCAAATAACTCCTTGAGTATTCGCATAATGCTCCAAGCTTCTGTTACTTCTATATATTATCTTAGGAAATCTGGAACCATCGATCCCAAGATGTAGGATTTCACCTTCAGGTTATCATCCTTCCATTGATTTCAGCATGCAGTCGATTGACAGTGACATAAGTCAACTTTTCAAACTATAAGACAATGTGCATGTTCATTTCCCATTCGAAATAGTTCTCAACTCCTTTTAGCTTATTGGTATCCAAAAGTCTCATTAATGGACCAGTGGCAGCCATATACAAGACAACATTTTAAAATGTAACAAAATATTTTTCATTTCAAAATAACACTAATCGATTATGGAATTTTAAATCTATTAGTGCACTCCCACTACTTTACGTAATTCTATAATCTCTTTTAATGGAAAAATAGAAATTTGACTATCAAAATTTCATAGCGAGAAGTGGATCCCATGATATTTACTTCAGTCTCACAATAATGACGGTATCGGCCTTTATAAACTCATTAGGTAGACCTCCAAGGTCAATCACATTCATGGGACTCATAGTTTGGTCCTGAACCGTTTCTTATCCACATAAAAAAATGACGGTATTGGATTAAGATGTATTCTAGGTATACACTTGTCAATGTGCACTAATGAGCTTCATATGTACACTCTCATAATAATGACGGTATTGGCTGACAGCATTAACTCATCACGCTACATTTAATATTTTACCGGAGCGACCTAAGTTTCGAGCACTTATACCCTCACAATAATGACGGTATTAGATATAAGTAGTAAGAACTCATTCATCTTTGTATCGACAAGACGGACCATCCAATAATAATCCAATATTATTAATACTTATTGCTTAAAATCAAGTAATAACCTAATCATGGGATATTTATGATAATCAAGTCATTAACTTAATTTGGTCAAAAATCAAATTTAAAACATGTAATATATATCCAATATGACTTATGAATAATTAAATTAAAATACAAAGGCATTGATTCAAAAAAATATCTGATACTATTCTGTTAGGCCAGTTGTGAAACCCCTAAGGTCAAATCAGTGCCCCGAGCAGCGGAAATGGGTCTAACCCAAGGATATCATAGATAGGTTTATTTTAAAAAATTTAATGAAAACTATATTTTGATTCGAGTCCGTAAGAAAAACGAGGACCAAATAGGAGTCTGGAAACTCCGGAATCGAGAAAATGAAATTTTAGTATTCCTCAACCTTGGGAGTCGCGACATGCTGGATATGAGTTAAGATGCTCCAAAGTGCGAGCATAACTCCGAGAGCTGAATATCTCAGCGCCGCGACACAGAAGGATCAGATTCGAGACGTTCACCTACGCAGTGAGCAATTTCAATATTTAAAATAATCCTAAACACTTCTAATTTTCCTCCTAACATTTTAATACACTTTAAAACCAATTTTAACATTAAAACCAACCATAACACATTTTATACATTTAACATACATGTATTCTAAATACTTATATGTATTTGTTTGAATCTAAACATAAACCAATTTTAGAATCCCAAAAAGAAATATCTCATTAAAAATACTAGTTCACCCAAAAGTGGTCAAGTGATTCTAGAATGGTAGTCATAGCTCTAAGATTTAATATAGAGTTCCAAACTCGTATTAATTATTCAATGTCTGACATGAACATCTTTAACCTAATTAACAAGGATATTGTGTTTAAACTTCTAAAGTATCCTAACACAATCTTTTAATCTTATTTCGACATTAAGCTATGTGATCATGTATCTAATATATTATTCATAACTTAAGAAAAGTTCAAACTTACCTAGCAAGCTTGATGCAAAGATCCAATCTACTTCTTTTTGTTGAAATAGTTAGAGAACTTCCAAGGATTAACAAGCTTGACTGCAAGATCCAATCATGATTCCAATACAAGCAAACTTTACTCCAATATCCAATCTTGATTCCTCATTGTTGAAATGTTGTAGAAATCTTCCAAATCTTCTCTAAACACTAGTTTCTCCAAAAATTGCTTGTATATAGCTTTCTTAAGCTTTTGCTTTGCTTAATTAAAACCTTCATAAAGTTTGTTATTTATAGAAAAATTTAGGTATTTTTAATTAATAAAAGTCTAATCAACTTTTATATGGGCTTAACCTAATTTGTCCAAATATGTATAATTAAGTGTGACTAATCTCCATTGTCTACCACTTTGAATTAATCCAATTAAATCAAGACAAGGATAAGGAAATGGATTAGTTCAATGTTTGTCATTTCGATTTAATCCAATTAAATCAAGGCCAAACCACCTATTATTATATATTTACAATTACCATAATATCCTCAAATGGTATAGATAATTATGATTTTACGATTAAGCCCTTGTGTAATTACTGAAATTAATCCAATTATGTCAAAGTAAATAATCAATGTTATCCAATAACACTTGATTATCTTGGTTGATAATTATAATATCGAATATTATCTTTTATCATAATTAATCGGCTACCCAAGTGCTTAATGAGTACACTTCATATTGGGACTCTCTAAGTCCAGACACGATCGTCATATGAGCCTAGCTAATATGTACGCAGTTCGGCCACCTATGAATTCATGAAGAATACGAATGACCTTCTAAACTATACAAGTCGAGGTCATAACATATGTTTAACAATCTCTCCGTTGTAGGCTATCCAAATTGTGCTTAAGAAATATATAATACATCTTCAAGTTTTTGATGGCCACATCGCATGTCGACATATCCATGATTCTTCATAACTGATGCGATCCACCCTATGTGACTTTAAGAATCGTGACTTTACTTACATAGATACCTAAATCCCTTATGGTACACATACGGGCTGATAAATCCTATCTTGATTCGCACTTGATTATTGAGTGAATCGTTCCACACCCAACGAACATTTAGAGGCCAGACATGAAAGATTTCTAACATACATGGATTCAAAGTTTGGAGGATCTCATACAAAATCAATGTTATCCTATAGTCAAATAATTACATATGCTACTCGACTTGAGGATATTCCTATTGACGGTGGTGTGTATTTCCGACTATTAGGAATCACCTGTGAGTTATTAGTATTTGGTCCAACTATTACTCATTTGTCTATACGAGCTTCCAAAGCTCATGGTAGATCAGGTTTAAATCATTGGAACTCCAATTCCAACATACGACATGTGCTAGACTTCTAAGTTATAAGAATTCGACCGTATTCCAAAACCAGGGACTACAAATATTTATACTTTAAGCATAGTTTACAATGGTAATACTTATCCCAATATCGGACCACCTAGTGTCCAGATACTCATCGAAATGAAAGTGGTTGATGAAAGGGACCACATCCGAGGTAGCATGAGTCCAGACTAATGGCTCAGGGAAACCCATCATCCAAAAGGTGGCCCTCGATTAAGGTTGCATATGTCACGGGGGGTACAACATATATAGTGTTGAACCATCCACTATCTTTGATAGCTCGGGAGATACGTGAAAAAAGGGTTGTTGATAGAGCTCGACCCGAGGAGGTTCTCGATGGACTAGAGGAATGCTAGAGTTTATTATGCATATCATAATGTAAATGGACATAACACCCAGAACTGCCAAGATTTACAGGAGTAGATAGATGACTTGTTGATGAATTATTACCTCAATGAGTGCATTGATCATAAGGCCATAAGGTCAAGCAATGAATGGAGCAGAAGAATATGTTCACTATAGTCGGAGGAAGAATATTGGCTAGGGATTCGAATCGAGCAAGGAATAATTATTTTCATATCAGTAGCCCCGGGTTAACGACTACAGAGGGAACCCATATGATTTAGAAAACCAGGTTGGTGCCAATATTATTTACAGAAGATTATGCTCGATGAGTGAGTTACCCTCATGATGATGCATTAATAATCAAGGCTAATATCAGCGAAAAGGAGTTGGATCAAATATTAGTAGACCCCAAAAGTTCGGTGGATATCTTATCCAATGAAGCCTTGAATGGTTTCAGCGTGGAGTGTACCACTTTTATTCAGAATATAACCCCACTGTATGGGTTTGGGGGTGCTACGGTTGCCCCACTAGGTCAGGTGCAGCTGACAATGACCATTGGTACAGCCTCTTATACCCAGATTATAATGATAGATTTCACTGTGGTAGATTGTTTGAGCAGTTATAAAGTGATTTTAGGAAGGCCCTTCATTATGAAACCAAGGGTAGCTATGTCAAGCTACTATCTGAAGTTAAAGTTCCCAACAAATGATGGGGTTGGGATAATTTATGGAAGTTGGAAAATGGCGATGAGCTATTTTGCAGCCTCATCAAAAGAAATCTTATGTATTGATGATGATGTGGGGCAGAAAATGAATGAAATAGAATATGGTGTAGTTGAGGTGGAATCAACTGATACCCGACCCGAGGACCCCACTCAGTATAGAGGAGAAGGGGAGAAGCTGAAGTCAGCAGAGCTTTTTGGTTCGGAGAAGATAGTTAAGGTTGGAATCAGGTTGGAAAAAAATCCGGAAGATGAAGCTCATAAACTTCCGGAATGAATATATAGACGTCTTCGCGTGGAGTCACAAGGATATTCCTGTAATAGATCATCGGGTCATCAGTCACTTTCTTTCAATAGATCAGATTCATAAGACGGTGAAGCAAAAGAGAATGACCTTTGAATAGAAACGATACGAGGCCATCCACGCATAGGTAAATAAGTTAATGAAGGCTGCGTTCATCAAAAAATTCAAGTACTCGGAGTGGGTATCAAACGTGGTATTGGTAAAAAAAGGCCAATGACAAGTAGAGAATGTGTATAGATTTATCCGATTTGAACAAAGCTTGTCTAAATGATAACTTTCCACTTCTTAAGGTGGACCAGCTGGTAGACCCAAAAACCAGTCATAGGCTGTTAAGTTTCATGGATGCATTCTTGGGATACAATCAAATCAAAATGTATCCCGAGAACAAAGAAAAATAACCTTCACTAAAAATTATAGATGTATTACTACAAGGTGATACCTTTCAGGTTGAAGAAAGCCAGTGCCACATATCAGAGATTAGTGAACCGGGTCTTCAAGCCACTCATCGGTAAGACAATGCAAGTTTATGTTGATGACATGATAACAATGACTGTAATGCTTAAGGACTATTTGAGGGACCTCATAGAAACTTTTAAACTCTTGATGAGGTATAAGATGAGGCTAAATTTTGAAAAATGTCCCTTTGTAGTATCCTCGAGAAATTTTTTGGGGAACATGGTCATCGTAATGGCCATTGAGGCCAACCATCAGAAGATCAAAGTGGTGTTAGATTTGAAGTCACTGAGGATAGTGAAAGAGGTGCAGAGTTTGACTGGTTGGATAGCAACGCTAAACCGGTTTATTTCCAATACCACTGATAAATGGCATGTCTTCTTATAGTTGATCAAGAAGGCAAAGAAGGAAGTTGAAGGGACGAAAGAGTGTGAGAATGTATTTCAACAGCTCAAAATGTACCTGACCCAACCTTTACTTCTGGCCAAACCAACTCCATATGAGATGTTATTTCTGTATTTAGTTATTTTAGAACATGTTGTAAGTTCAGTGCTAGTACAAGAAATAGATAAAATTTAAATCCCAGTGAATTATTCTAGCAATGTCTTATTAGATGCGGAAACTCGATACCCAGCCCATAAACTGATAGCCATGTCCCTATTTTGTGCAGCGAGGAAGTTACGATCTTACTTTCAAGCTCACCCTATCGGGGTATATATAGACCACCCACTTAGATAAATTTTGTAAAGACATGAGACCCCGGGTCATCTTGTAAAATGGTCAGTAGAGCTTAGCGAATGTGATATATGTTACCCACCTCAGGTATCTATTAAGGAGCAAGCTCTAGCTGATTTTATGGTTGAATTCACTAGGACCCAAGTCATGATAGTTAGTGAAAAAGAGAAATGAGAATTATTTGTTGATAGGTCAATTATCTAGCAAGGGTGTAGGGTTCAGAGTATGTAGCTGAGCTATGCACTAAGGTTTGGTTTTGAAGCAACCAATAACGAGGTCGAGTGTGAAGAGATCCTGGCCGAGCTGAGGCTTTGTGATGCGGTCAGGATAAGAGATGTGATATTGAAGAGTGACTCGCAACTGGCTATCCTGCAATTTAACGATGGGTTCTAAGTAAGGGATCCCAATATGATAATTTACCTCATGGAGGAGAAAAATTGGTCAAAGGAATTGGGAGTGTGACCTTTGAGCAGATCAGTCGAAAGAATAATCAGCAGGCAGATTCGTTTGCCTGGCTGACACTGTCCACCAAGTCTAAGATTCATCGGGTCATCCTCTTAGAGATCATAGAACCTAAGAGTGTGGGAGTAACTAATGTGATGAAGGTAGAGGCCGAAGTTAAATAATTCTGGTTGGACCCAATCAGAAGGAACCTAGAAGCCAGAGATTTACCAGAGGACAAGAATGAGGCGAGAAAGTTAAATATAAGAGTGTGTATTTTTTTTCCTAATTGACATGGTACTTTATAGAATGGGCTACACGATGTTGTATCTGAGGTGGCTTGGGCCCGGTGAGGCTAATTATATGTTGAGAGAAATCCACGAGGACATCTATAGAAGCCTTATGGGTGGGAGATCTATTTCCCATAAAGCACTTGGGCAGGGCTTTTCCGGCCAAAGATGCATTATGATGGACTCGAGGTAGCCTGAGCATGTTATGGGTGTCGGAAAAATATCGACGTGCCCAAGCAACCGCCTGAGCAGCTCATAAACATGTCTAGTACAACCATGTCTAGTCTCTGGTCAATTGTCCAATGTGGTTTGGATCTTATTAGACCACTGCTTATGGGTCAGGGACAAGCCAAGTTTGCAATTATAGCAATTGACTATTTTACAAAGTTGGTGGAGGCTAAGCCGCTGTCCACTATAATTGAGAAGAAAGCCATAAATAAATAAATAGGAATATTATATGTTGAGTCAGAATTCCCATGGCCATCATCACGGATAATGGAAAATAGTTTGACAGTGTGAGCTTCAAGTAGCTCTGTGAAGATCTTCAAATCGCCATAAGATTCGCATCTCCTGCTCATCTGAAGTTAAACGAATAGGTAGAAGCGGCGAACAAAACCATCAAGAATAATCTGAAGGTGAGGCTCGGGTCAAGTAAAGGTTTGTGGGTTGAAGAGCTTCTGGAAGTCCTATGGGCACATCAGACAACTTACAAAGACTCCACAGGAGAAACTTCTTTATGTTGGCTTACATATGTGAGACAATGATTCTAACAGAGATCGGGATGATGACCCATCGGGAATAGCATTTTAAAGAGGGATAGAATGAAGAACTCCTCAGGCACTACCTTGACCTAGTAGGTGAGAAAATAGAGAGATCGGTGTTCAAAATGGTAGCATATCAGTAAAAGATTACCGTTTCCATAACAAGAGGGTATGTGTATGAACCTTTCATCCCATAGACTTTGTCTTAAGATGAATCACCCTAAATACAAAGAAGTCTGAAGAAAGCTCTCTGAAAGCCAAATAGGAATTGCATTACAAGGTTACCGAGGTCATCAGGTCAGGTACCTATCACCTAGAATAGATGGATGACACCCGACTCAAGAAGCCCTAGAATTTAAAGATGCTGAGAATGTATTTTCAATAGAAACTCTCTTGAAATGACCGCAAAAAGTTGTAAGAAGGGTAGTAGACCCCAAGAATATAAATAGGGCTTTCCCTTTATGATTAAAAATTGGTACACTTATACGCTTATTTATTATTTGAATGGGAAAGACTTATCCAATATTCTTGTAAATACTCATGGTTATCATTACCAAAAGGTGTAAAACGATGTGCGAAAAGCACGCACCCGATGGAACACCAACCCTAGTGTCATTATCAAACACTCAGGACCGAAACATCAGTGCCCAATATTTTACACCATCAAAGACCGAAGATATTGAAGACTTTTATAGCGTTTGGTGCCCCAGGGTAACTATAGCATGTTCAGCGATAGGGCTGGCGTGGCATTTGGCACCCTCATGTAACCATAGCACGTATGGATTGAAAATAGCTTTGAGGTAATACGGTATCCTAGGGTTTGCAGAGTTGGGGAAATATATTTCCTTCATGGCGTTTGCCGCCCATAGAGAGAGTTGAAGGTTCATAACACGAGCATTACCCACTGGTCTCCGTGGAATTTATAGCCTCGGGATTTGCTTAGGATTATGAGGGATAATAACCCCCATGGCACTAACCATCCATTTTTAGATCCATATGAGCATAGCGTAGGGAAGACTTAAAAGCCTTTGTAGTTTCTACAGACTCAGGGTTTGCCTAGCATGAGGGAAAATTCCTTCATAGTGTTGGCTGCCTCTTGATCTGTAGCTCGATTCGTCAAGACATTTGGATTGTGAGGTTCAAAATTATTATTTTAGGCAACATGGGACATGACACTGTCTCAGTTACCTCGATGTTTTTGGGTCGATGTTGCGAGTGTGATACGACACCTCGTTACATTTTCCGTCTTTGTTTTTGTTTTTGTTTTTGTTTTTGTACAACATAGTGTGGGACACCATTACCAGTGCTTGTGGGATGGCCTGAGGTTGAAAATCTTATCTTATGGTCTTTTTGGTTTAATCGGCTCTGGGTTGGGTATATCCCACCAAGGCCTATTATTGCTTGATTGGCACAAGAGTGATCATTCCAATATGGCAAGGTTTATTTATTACCTCGGTATTGGGTAAGTCCTACCGAGATCCTATTATTGTTTGAATGGCACAAGAAGGGATCATTCCCTTGTGACCAGGTTTATTGATGGCTCAGGGTTGGGTATGTTTCACTGATGCCTTATTATTACTTGAATGGCACAAGGAGAGATAATTTCGTTATAGTCAGGTTTATTAATTGGCTTGGGGTTGGGTACGTCCCACTACGACCATATTATTGCTTGAATGTCATAAGAATGGATCATTCCCTTATGTCCAGGTTTATTGATTGGCTCGGGATTGGGTACATCCCACTCATGCCTTATTATTGCTTGACTAGCACAAAGATGGATTATTCCCATGTGGATAAGTTTATTGATTGGCTCATGGGTTGGATTCGTCCCACTGATCCCTTATTCTGTTTGTTGGCTCGGGGTTAGGTTCGTCCTACCAATGTCTTATTCTTTTTGTTGGCTCAGGGTTGGTATGTCCCACAAAAGCCTTATATTGTTTATTGGAATGAGGTCAAAGTTTCTCCCTTATATCCATGATGAGACAATGTCGCAATAAGAAGTCTGAGATCTTTTGGGGTCAACATCTTATATGGCTTAGGTGTAGCCACCATTGTTGTTAATCAACTCTTCAAGGAGTTCATGGGTAGAAGTATTAAGGGGGCCGCAAACGGGTCAATTTTGAGTAAAAACACTGAGAGTGTGGCTACAGTTGCCCCAATGGGAAGGTTAACCTTGTTAGGCGACTACGATGACCTCGGTATAAGTACAGTGTTGAGGAGCTCTACCTTAGTTTTTAGATAAGTGCCCACATATGCAGACTCTGGTCAGCTTGAAAGAATGATACAATAACCCCGGGACATCAAAAAGGTCTCCAGTTGGTCGGGCCACTTCATGGATAGTTTGAGTATAAAATTACAGGATTGAAAATGGTCAGGAATTTAACTGGTCATCAGTATTGAAGAGTCCTTGTGAAGGGTTCAAAATTTTCCAAATATTGAAAGAATGCATGGTGGCAGCTAGTCGGGTTGCATAGCCACACTTGGGATATTACAGTGTTGGTAGACGGACTAACAGTCTTTGCTTAGGTGTGTGCTTTGATGTAGAAATAAAAAATACGCAAGTATGTAAAAATAGATTTTATTAATTGTTCAGGTTACAATCTCGGGCTATCCACGAGAAGGGAGGAGTCAATTACAAGATAGACGGTTCGAGGGCATCCTCGACTGGAGTAG
Source organism: Zanthoxylum bungeanum (assembly GCA_019454045.1). Classification (NCBI taxonomy): domain Eukaryota; kingdom Viridiplantae; phylum Streptophyta; class Magnoliopsida; order Sapindales; family Rutaceae; genus Zanthoxylum; species Zanthoxylum bungeanum. Next base: position 82,079 of record SKCR01025402.1, read on the forward strand.
AAATGGCAACAGGATTAGTATGGGCATCTTCGTCCAAGATAGCGGTAGAGGATAAGGGGCCGAGAATATCTTCAATGATAGAAGGCAATGTGGATAGATGAGTTAGGTTATTAGTGGCTTCATCTTTTACATGAGACATGCTGAATGCCTACTCGTAAGTCACTTCCCCCTTGGAAACTTTGAAGACCTTCTAAAGCACTTCCAAGTCCAGGTCAGGATATGACATTCCAATAAGCTCAATGGACTCTTCCAGTTGTTCAATCTTGACATCCATTTTGATGTTCTAAAGGCGACCAAAGAGGTCGGCCTGCAGACTTTTTAGTTCTTTCTGGGTCCTGACCAGCTCATCCTATGACTTGGCCAGATCGTTCTTTGTCTGGTTCAGCTCATACATGTCTTTTTCATGGTCGGCCTTTTTTCTTTGAGCTTGGTCTCGGCCATAATGGCTCCAGCCTACTACAATTTGAGCTCCTTAGTTTTGGAAACAGCCTCAGTTTGAGCACCATTCCTTTCTTTATTTGTGACATCCGAAGCACAGTGGAGGGATCTAATCTCAGTCTTGGCCTCATTCAACTTCCTGTTTAGCTTCTACTCTATAACGACCGGTAGTTTTTACTATTGCCTACAGTAATACAGTCACGTGCAGAGCGAAGAAATGTAAAATAAATTATGATGGGACCCAAGTATATCCGTAAAATGAATTTTGAGATGATTGGTAGACTTCTCGAAGTCCCGGGGCGGGACTGTACCGTATTTATTTTAAATCGCCCGTAGTATTTTGGGCATAACTTTTCCATGCAATCTCTGATTTTTATGAATTTTATATAGTCGAAAATCTTAGACCGAGACCTACAACTTTCACGTTAAATATTTTTCCAAATTCGGATCATAACCTGGTCAAAAACGCAAGTCAAATTCTGGATGAATAGTGATTTCGGGACTAAATGGAAATTTCTCAAACTTTCCCCAAGTTTCTACACTTTTCTTCAACTTGTAAAATATCTAATGGGTCCACTATATAAAGATGTCACTATTCACTATTACCAAATATTAAAAAACGAAATTGAAGGGGAAAGAAAAAGGGAAGCCGTGAGGAAGAGGAGGGGAAAAAAAGAAGAAAGAAGAAGGAGAGAAGCAGAGAAGAAAGAAGAAAGAAGAAGGAAAGGAAGAAAGAAGAGAATAGAAAGAGAAAAAGAGATTTAGTATCCATGGAGCTTTGTGGAAGAGTTGGAAATCAAGAAAGCAAGGTAAGAACCCATGACCCATTTTCTTTAAATGGTGTGTTTAATGATTTGGCAATTGTGTAATGTTAAAGAACATGAGTATGATGATGATTATGTGATTCCTTTTGTTTTAAGTCACCAAATGAGATGGTAGACCTCATTTGTTTAATTTGGGGGAAAATGGGTAAAGTTCATAAAGTGAGTAAAAGGGTAAGTTCTTGATGAATTAGTAGTTTAGTTGATAAAAAATGAGTGATTGATGATGATGATATGGTAGTTTTAGATGTGTGGAATTGGTGTAAATTGATGGATTGAGTGTTGGAAATGATATGGAGAATTAGAGATGAAATGGTGCTCGCGTTGCGATGCGGGGAGAACCCTTGCATCGCGACACATGACAGAAAAACTATGTATTTTTTTTAAGTGTCTGAATTGATTTTAGACAGTTCCAATTCCACCCTACTTTAGTTAAGATCACCCTGAGGACCCTAAATCAGCTCTTTAGCTCGCATTCCTTGCTAATACAACATAATATAATGAGTTACGACTTTACGCACCTAAAACTAGTTAGTTTAGCCTAGTTCTAGAATTCATCTCATAGCTTCTAAGTATGATCAAGTTATCAATTTTAGACCATTGCAGGAAATACGATATTCTTCGACGAAGCAGTATATTTCCTTCTAGTCTCTAAGCACTGCGAGTGGACACTTTCTCTTTTACTTGATTTTCATTTCACATTTTCTTCAATCAGACTTACTTTTCAGTAACTAGGGCGTTAGCCAAGTTTGTTTTTATATTTTATATGATTTAGCATGATTTGAGAGGATTTACGGAAAGTAGATGTTACAGCTTGAGTTCTATGTTTTCACAACATGTTTTATGTTTTTCGGGGCATGAGGTAAAAACTCACCCCATTATATAACTATTATAGAGATACAGATGGAATTGACGGATACAAAGAGCATGTGCACATGCTGAGGACTGAGGGGACGCTCTCAGATCCTCCAGACGGGATATAGGGACTGCGATACGTAATGCCCCTAGACCTCAGTTTGAGCTTGGGTGGTAGCATAGATCCGCACCCCCAGCTCCAGTTTGTGGTCTGGGGGACGACGATATGTAACGCCCCAAGACCACCAGTTTCTAAGACAATAGTGGCATGCTTTGGGGAATGGTGATACGTAAAGCCCCAAAGTCATGAATTTGCATTGCTTGCTCCAGTTAGGTGTATGGGGGGACGGCGATACGTAACGCCCTCATATGTCCAGGTTTTCAGATAGAGATATAAATTTCAGAAAAGCTTTCAGATTTCAGCTTTGGTGGTTCACCTCAGTAAGCTACAAATGGTATAAGTTAGATTAGGGGAATGGATAAAATTTCTAAAAGTAAAATGAGAAAGGAAAGAGAGGACAATATATTACCTTCAACTCGAAAGACGTTCGGAATGGTGATTCCATCACCCGAGATGGCCTGGGTTCTACCTTATTTAACTCCGGCCTATAACTATTTATCCTTGAAGTTTTTATTGGTGACTGTTGTGATATTTTATATCTTACCGCAAGTGTACGATGTCAAGTTTTAGTAAAGATAAGTAAAAGAGTGTCGAACCCACAAGGATTGTATTCAACTCACACTAAGAACTATAATTAGTAAACCTAACTTTATTTAGAAAATAACTAAATTTAGATTAAAAATAAAATAACTAAGAAACATAACGTTTGATAAAGATAAATCAGGATATGAGAGATTCTAGAGTCTAATTTCACCTAGCTATCCTCTATGTATTTGTTATGTCAATCAATTTTTATTCAATTGTATTATTTATAAGCTAGGAACCCTAAATTATTCTAACTCCCTCTCACGAGTTCCGAGTGAAAATATTATCAATTACAGACTTCGATATCCCTATAAAAATCTAATAATTAATAATTCACTATGCTCTGTGATTCTTTTTTTAAGGACTTCAAAGGGATTATATATTCTCTCGGATTCTATAAATCTCCTAAGTCATATTCTCTAGATCTTATTCAAAATCATCTTTCTCGAGTGATAGATTCTAAACATGTATCATCTCAATTTGTGGCCAACAAACTAGAAGTATTAAACACAAGAGAATATAAATAAACTGAATTGAAACTTCATAAAAATCAAATTGGCAAACAACACATAGGTTCAAGCATTGGCTACATTATCCTCTAGAATAATAGAGTTAGTTCATGATAAGAAATAAAATCAATGAAAAGAATGTCATGAATCCAATAGAAATCATTAGATTCAAAGAAAGAAACTATAAGATTAAACCTGAATCGAATCACTTCGTCTTCGGACGTCACCACCTTCGTCTTCTTTTATCGCTTTTCAATCTTTCTCTTTAGATCTCTCTAAAATATGTGTTTGGAACATTTGAGTTGTGTATAGGTCTCCTCTAGGGCTTTGGACGAGACTCTATATTTATAAGAAAGTCTTGAAGTCTTTGTGCATGTAAAATAATGATTTTTGAAGATTCTAGGCTCCTGTCGTAGCGTCGTAATGTCAGAATTGGCATCGTGGTGCCCAACTCTCGGGAAATCACTATGGTATCATGTTGAAGAGGCGTCACAATACAATTCCTAGTATGCTATTTTTTGTGCTTTCCGCTCTTCCCGCGTGCTACTGATGTTTCCGTAAGGTCCCAAAATAAGTCTTTTTGCTCCAAGATCCATGTTCCAATACTTCCTATCAATAAAACATAAAACAAACTACAAAACACATTAAATGACACGAAGCCTAACAAAATGTAAGCTAAGAATGCCTGAATAAGTAGGTGTAAACCGCACTTATCAGTGACCAGGAAGTGGGTGATCAGGGACTTACCTCCAGTATATAGGGACATTCATTAAGGTTGACGTTCATTCTATGGAGCCTATTTATCTATAAAACTGGCGGTTCACAAAGGCCTGCTCAATTTATATTACATATAACCCGGTCAGCAGCCTCTATCCATTAAGATTCAGTTTGCTTCATCACTGCCAGCATCTTGGCGAAATACCTCTACATGGGCAGATGAAGTCCCATATCAAAAAAGGCTGAGCATAGGGCAACTCGTTCACCATTTGGTCAACTGGCTTGAACCATTCCTTGGAAACCTTCAAAATAACCTGCTTAGGAATGCCAAATCTCCCTCTGAGCTGGTCCAGATCAGTTTGGGCAATGGTGGAGGGTCTTTCCATGTCAAGACCAATGAAGTCCAATGGAGGAGATATTAGCTTAGGCTGGGTTTGTTAGGGTTGGTGCTCGAAGTGCCAATCCATATCGTATTTATATCCGATTCATAAATATGAGCAATTATATTTTCCATAATATTACTAAATTATTGGTAGCACCTTTGTCTTTTATACACTTATTCTATCTAATTGAGATTAGATATCTGATTAGGATTAGATCGAAACCGAATCTGGTTCTGTGATACGTGTATATTAGATAAAGACCCAAGGATTTACAGTATAATGCGTAGTTACAACGTAGTTTATAATTGACATTGGGAAGTGCAATATTAGTTAATCCGGATCGTTTAATCGGTTAAACGATAATAAATGCCTTAGTGGATTTTTATCCGCTAATAATTTTTGTGTATTTATATTTGATACATAATACGATTAGATACACATTAATTATTCGTCAAATGAGATTTTGACACATGCCATAAATATATGTATTTGTTATTTATTGTAAATAAAAATACATATATATTAATAATTACATTAATTGATTATTTGAATATTTAATTGTTAAATATTTCAATAATTAATTAATCAAACTTTTTCCATAAATGTTATGGATTTGTTCAATTATAATTGGAGCATATGACATGATTTATATATGCTTTATGTGGGCTAATTTGATTGGATTATATAAAGCTTATAATATTAATTTGATTATTTTTTTCCAAAAGAACAATTTTGCCCTTGGAAGTCGGCTACAAGCTTTTAAAAGATGAAATTGTTTTCTTCTTCATTTGACTTACTTCCATGAACGACCAAGTCTTAAAAAATTTGGGTTTCAAATATGTTTGATGAATCCTTGAAGATTTGAAAGAAAAATCAAAGAAAAAAGCTAAGGATTGGGAGATTTAAGGTAAGTCTTCAAAACCCTAAGCTTAGAAATTTGATTTCTTATTTCTTCATGATTTAAAATGGTTCTAGGGTTCTTTTAAATCTGGAAAATTTGGGGCTTTGTTGTTTAATGGATGGATTGGAAGTTAGGAAGCATGTGTGAAGTAGTTTTGGTGAATATTATTGTAATATTTGGCCAAACTAATCAATTATTGATGAGTTGCCATTCTATAGTGTTTTGACCACTCTTATGGCACCTATAATTATTCTTGAGTGCTTCATGTGCGGTGACTTTGGTTGGTTATATGATTATTTGATTAATCTTGAAAATTTTGGATTAAAACATGAAATTTTGGCCATTTTCTGTTCTGTATCAGACCTGGTGTTTGTTTTGTTTTTGTGATGAAAATATTGTCTTATTAATGTTTTGGGTGTATTTTAGTAGTTGGCACAATTTCCGGAAAGTGTTTCCGACTTGAAATAAACGAAAATAGCCAAAAATGACTTACCCGGTGGATTTTGAGCCAACCGGGTGACGACTGTCCAAACAGTGAATTTGTTACTGTTCGGGCAGCCCATGAACTGCCTCGACACTATTGGATCTGATCTAGACAGTTTTCATAAGTGTCGAGTAGTTGGTTCGGTCAAAAACGCGTTTTAGGCCCTTTTGCGGAAAATCGATTTTCGTAAAAGTTTCACGAGTTTTCAACTTTATTTATGTCAATATTTGATATTGAATAAATAGGTTTATGTGAAATATGAATAAATTATTCATATTAGATATTGAATAATTTATTTGGTATTTTGAAAAAAATTTAAAATACGATTTCACCCGACCCGCGTTTCCGCTGCGCCCCATCGCCCAAAACCCCAACAAAAATGGTATCAGAGCATGTCTGATGCTTCATCCATTACATTAATACTGCTTGATATTTGATATATAATCCAATTTTAATGTTCGCACATGCATGGAATCTAGATATATTTCTTTACTTTTCGGTTTTACGTTAACGGAAAATATAACGAAAATTTAATAGTTGAATTGTGTTATGTTTTCTAAAGTAAATTGAAATGTTTAGAAAATGGTTTAGATTAAAATTCTGTATTAAATGTAGAGTATAACTTCCATAGGAAAATCCCCGCTTTTAAATATGGCTGTAAAGTAACATGTATTGGATACATGTTTCTTGGTCCGTCTTGTCAATACAATTTATGGGTAACTTTCTATGGCTACATCCAAGATCGTGCCAAAGCAGTGAGAGTGTAGTTGATAGAATTTTATCCATGCCGGTTGTATATTGATACTAGATAAATTCAAGTGAAAGTGGAAATCATGAGCGTGCCAAAGCTGTCAATTGACAAGTGTAGGCTTGATACGCCTCCATGTGTACGTGCCAAAGCTGTCACAAAGAGAAATAGTCAGGACCAAAACCAGGAGTCATTAGTGAGTGATTGACAAATAGTTGTCTACCTAATGAATATACGTAGGCGAGATTGTGCCAAAGTTGTAAGTCAAACTATATTCATAGGATCCTACTCTCACTATGGAATTCGATTTAATTATTGAATTCCCATTGTCCATTGGGGATCACGGTATTACGTAAAGTAGTGGGAGACACTGCTAGGTTAAAAATCCATAACTTGAGCCGTGCGTAATATTTTGGAATTTACTGTTTTGTTTTCTTTACATTCTATACCGTTTATAGAATTATACTTCTAATATATATATATATATATACTAGTTTTTACCTGTGCCTACGGCATGGTGTTACAAAATTAAATGATTTTACGGCACGGTGTTACAGTATTTGGCCCGTGCCTACGGCACGGTGTTACAGAATTAAATGATTTTATTTTAACTTTCTATTTTTTAATTTGAAAATTTGAAATTTTTTGACCATTTCCATCAATTAATTCACTCTCTTTCCTCCAATTACCAATGAAATGATCTGGGCCGTCAATTAAGCCACATAAAGAGAGCCGTTGGATACACTCTCTTTCCTCCAACACCATTCTCCTTTATTATATAGATATTCTAACTTTACTTATGGTTGCATAGTTCTAGAATAGGTTCTAGAAAGACTGTAGACTTAAATATTGTTATATTAGTTGAAACCATCGGGAACGGTTGTTCCGATTTCCTTGTAAATCAAGATGGTTTGTGACTTAGTTACTAAGTCACGATTAGGTAATCTAAATAGATATCCGGTTTAGGATATAATATTCTAGTTAGAACTGTTTCTTATGCAGTAAGAATTGACACGAATCAGTTCATGTCTCGAGATTCTTGACTGGCATTAAGAAACCCCCTTAAGTGTTTGTTTATCTTTTAATAAAGTTTCTTAGCTTTAGTGACTTTTAGAAGTCAAGTGTCTGACACAGTTTTCTAATCAATTATTTTACAATTGTTGTGAATAATTGCGTTATAAAACTTAAGAAAGGAGATGCATATAATTGTGTATAGAGAATTTCGATTCTCATAATACGACAACTATAGGTATTGGATACCGGATCTCCCGTCTAGTTAATTAAAATAATATTTAATAACTGTTTTGATATTTGATATCAAAACTTGTGACGATTAGATAGTTACTTGTTCTATATAAACAGTTGTTACATATTTTAAAGCGACTAGTAGTGTCATTAATGAAAAGATGAACATTAAGAAATATATTCAGTTAAATAACTGAGAACTGTGTTTTATGAGGTTTTATCATAACAACATTATAAGTTTGTTCCTTATGGTAAAGGATGGTCTGATACGAGATCACACCACATATCCTTATCCGTTTAATGAATATTATATTAGATGCTGACGATTGTAGAGAGGATTTCACTTAGTGAAGTCAAATGTGAGAATGATAAACTGTGATGGAACTACATAATTAATAAGATAAAAAGACCCTTAGACATCTTCTGTATAAGTTTAATATGATGTTAGAATCATTTACAAAGTATTCGATACTTAATGATTTTGCTGTTTTTTCTTACTGAAGAAAATTATCCTATAACTTATAGTGGGAGCGAGCAATATTTGATATCGATTCTGAAACTTAGCATTGAACCATAAATCTGAGATTGTTCATGGCTTACTACGATCACGTTTTGAACTTGATTAAGTTTTCGTTATGAATAGTTCATAAATTTGCAAATTATTTGTGCAGCAAAAGCAAAGTGAGCTCGATAAATATTTAACATTTATAGTATAACAGTGAGAAAGGTTATACTCAGTAGTCTATTGTAGATTCTTAGGAAGCTTGTATCTTGTCACACTGATTGATCAATTAAGGATCTGTTGGTTAGTGTTGATATTAAACTGTCTGTTTTGGCTAAAGAATGCAAAATGGCGTTCTTTAGTGATTTCTTCGAATGAGAGATCCGTCGTGATTTATTTGTTTGAAGAGTTCATTCTAAAATGAGCCTAAAGTTTGTATTCTGCTGAGATCACAGTTTGATGTACTAGCTTATGGAGCTTATTATAGACTCAGATAAGTTTTCCAAAAATTTGTGTTCTCTATTTTTGACATCACTCGGATTGTCTAGTTTTATCGAAATATAGAGAATACATATTTGTCAGTAGGGTCAGTAGGAGCATACAAATTTCTTTCTAGTATTATATAGCCTTAAGTCTTCCTTTCTCCGTGTTAGCAGTGTGAGTAGTCTCTGATATATTTGATATAAAATTTTAAATATAATATAAAACTAAGAAACTTGTGAGATACTTCCATTAGTCGCATATTAGATATGATCTAATAAAGGACACAGTAGGACTATTTGTATGATAGTTAGTATAACTGTTTGACAGTTAACGTGACTTTTATATATGTAGTATTCAACTTTCATAAAAGATAATTCCTTTTTCGAAAGAAAGCATGATTGGAATGTCTAATCAATCTTATGCATCATATGATGATGGCGTAATGAATACTATATTATTTACGATTAAAGATATCAATTTAATCGTAATTGTTACGAGTTATTTTGATATGTTATAGACCATATGATGGATCTTGAGACATGTTCTTTGTTATCTATGAGATATTAAGAGCGAGTTTCTCATACATGGAGAATTTAGTCAACAACCATAAGTTCATATTAGTTTTGATTCTAATTATGAAATTAGATGGTCTATGTCGTCTAAAGTCAGAAAAGATGCAGTGAGAGTATCACTGTTGATTCTACTGAACTAGTGAATCAGTTGCAACTTGTATTGATTTATGAAGTTGCATAGTGGCCTCATAAATTAGAAGTTTTCATATTAGTATAGTACTTGTGGTTGTCTTAAAGTATTTAGATTTGATTTCTAAATACATAGACATTTCGGTAGCTATAGCACAATACTGATATAGAGTTTGAGTCATATTGATGTGGGATTTGGATTCTGCAAAATATGAATGATGCTGGCTAAGGAAAACAGTTGGTTTGTTTGACAGACTCGATTTATTAAAGTAGGCTTACTTGTTCTTGCCTACCTCTTGAGTGCTGGTGAGCTCTTGTGGGCCATGAGTATGCGATACACATTGAAATATGTATAGGATACCATGGATTGGCACTAGAGCAAGTGGGAGAAATTGTTAGGGTTGGTGCTCGGAGTGCCAATCCGGATCGTATTTATGTCTGATTCATAAATACGAGCAATTGTATTTTCCATAATATTACTAAATTATTGGTAGCACCCTTGTCTTTTATACACTTATTCTATCTAATTGATATTAGATATCTTATCACGATTAGATCGAAACTGAATCTGGTTCAGTGATACGTGTATATTAGATAAAGACCCAAGGATTTACAGTATAGTGCGCATTTACAACATAGTTTATAATTGACATTGGGAAGCACAATATTAGTTGTATATCCTTAAATAAAGTTCCTGGTCAAGATTTGCTAACACGGGTCGGTAAGTAAAATCCGCTAAGACCAGTACATGTCGTATATCGTGACTTGATCCGATGGTTTACCCCAGTGGACCATGAGTCTCAGGAGACTCGTATAGACATGTAGGTGTTTATTTGATAAGACACTGAACGACTCACTGAAGGTTTTCTACTAGATAGTACGCCAACGTCAATAGGAACCTTCTCGAGTTGAGCGAGCATAGTGGTCCTTCGACTTGAGATACCACTGTGGTTATATGAGCTATCCTCCACACTTTGATGGCAGTCAAGTCAACGATCTAGTCATTATCAGACCTTCGTCTGTTCGTTGGTGTGGACTGATGCTCATGATATCCTGTGCATATCAAGATAGGATCCGCAGTCTTGTGTACAGGGCATAGGCATCCAGCACGTGTTTACGATCTAGCAAATCCATGGTCGTGGTATAACTTCGGAAATCAATTGCGAGTGTTATTTAGAGATCGTAAATTGTAAGTCTAATGTATTATACCGAACAGATTTGACGTTCTTATCTATATCCCAAGTATAATACGAACGGCCTGTGACAGAGGGATTATACGTATGCTATAACCTCGGATTGTATAGTTTAGCGAGATTATCTGTGGTCGTCATAATCCATGAGTGTGTGGATTATGGACACGAAATCGGATTTCATGACGGATAAACTTAAACTTAGAGAGTCCCGCAATATGAAGTGTACTCGTTGAGAACTTGGGCAACTCGATAAGAAAAATACCGATTATTCATAATATTTCATCGGATTAAATGAGTTAATCCTGATCGTTTAATCAGTTAAACGATAGCACATGCCTTTAGGGGATTTTTGTCCGCTAATAATTTTTGTGTATTTGTATATTATACAAAATACGATTAGATACACATTAATTATTAGTCAAATGAGATTTGGACATATGCCATAAATATATGTATTTGTTATTTATTGTAAATAAAAATACATAAATATTAATAATTACATTAATTGATTATTTGAATATTTAATTGTTAAATATTTCAATAATTAATTAATCAAAATTTTTCCATAAATGTTATGGATTTGTCCAATTATTATTGGAGCATATGGCATGATTTATATATGCTTTATGTGGGCTAATTTGATTGGATTACATGAAGCTTATAACATTAATTTGATTAATTTTTTTCCAAAAGGATAATTTTGCCCTTGGAAGTCGGCTACAAGCTTTTAAAAGAAGAAATTATTTTCTTCTTCATTTGGCTTACTTCCATGAATGACCAAGTCCTAAAAAATATGGGGTTTTAATATGTTTGATGAATCCTTGAAGATTTGAAAGAAAAATCAAAGAAAAAGGCTAAGGATTGGGAGATTTAAGGTAAGTCTTCAAAACCCTATGCTTAGAAATTTGATTTATTATTTCTTCATGATTTAGAATGGTTCTAGGGTTCTTTCAAATCTGGAAAATTTGGGACTTTGTTTTTTAATAGATGGATTGGAAGTTACGAAGCATGTATGAAGTAGTTTTGGTGAATATTATTGTAATATTAGGCCAAACTAATCAATTGTTGATGAGTTTCCATTCTAGAGTGTTGTGACCACTCTTATGGCACCTAGAATTTTTCTTGAGTGCTTTATGTGTAGTGACTTTGGTTGGTGATATGATTAATTTGATTAATCTTGAAAATTTTGGATTAAAACATGAAATTTTGGCCATTTTCTTTTGGATCAGACATTGTATTTGTTCTATTTTGTGATGAAATTATTGTCTTATGAATGTTTTGGATGTATTTTGGGAGTTGGCACAATTACAGAAAAGTGTTTCCGACTTGAAATAAGCGAAACGGCTAAAAACGGCATTACCGGGTGGATTTTGAACCAACCGGGTGACGGCTGTCCAAACAGTGAATCCATCACTGTTTGAGCAGCCCATGAACTGCCCCGACACTATTGGATCTGACCTGGGTAGTTTTCATAAGTGTCGAGTAGTCGGTTCGGTCAAAAACGCGTTTTAGGCCATTTTGCGAAAATCGATTTTCGTAAAAGTTTCGCTAGTTTTCAACTTTATTTATGTCAATATTTGATATTGAATAAATAGGTTTAGGTGAAATATGAATAAATTATTCATATTAGATATTGAATAATTTATTTGGTATTTTGAAAAAAAATATTAAAATACAATTTCGCCCGACCCGCGTTTCCACTGCGCCCCATCACCCAAAACCCCAACAGGGTTATCTCTTGCAATATGATTGTTCTCTTCCTCATAGGGGGTCAGTATTGTGTCATAATATTCGGATTCCTCTAACCCCGATCTGTGCATGTTGACTGGCTCGGTCTAACACGAGGTGGGTATAAGAGGAGGCGGGACATTGAAAGGTGTTGGAGAAGAGCTACCAAAGTCTAACATCCTTAAAAAGAATGACCCGATGAGAAAGGTTAGGCAAAGTGTCACTTATAATTTTGTGATCTTGATTTTACTATCAATTGGGCCCAAGACTTACCTAGGGTTTATGTTAAGTCATCCCTACCAAGTGACTAAATCTAAAAATCTCTAAAATATCTTAACAACGGTGAAGCATTAAATCTACAAGCACAACCAAAGCCAGAAACACAAAAAACCAAGAAATACCCACATTAAACACCGAGACTCAAAACCAGAAGCACATACCCATAAACCCACATCATGAACACGAAACACACACAAAAAACAAAGAAAACCCAAAGCAAATATCAAACCCAAAACATGCATTCGTCAAGGTTCATCATACATCGGTTTAGAATATGAAGTATATTCAATGTAAAGGAAATAGAGAGAGAGAGAGTTCAAGAAATGCTTACTTGTGTTTTAGAGTTCGAAGTTGAGTGTTTGAAGCTACTAAAGAGTTCAAGGTTGCTGAAGCTTTTAAGAGCTCTTTGAGGAGGATGAAGGAAGCGAAAGTGAAGAAAAAAGCATAAACGGCCTTTAAATAGTCTGCTCGAGCTGATTTTGATTATCATATCGAAGAAAAAGTGGGGAATTGATGACACGTGTTGGGTCAATCACAACCGTTGGATTCAAGTGTAGGCTTAGATTTGGAGCAACGAACTCGGTTGATCACAGCTGCCCAAGTTTTGTCCCGTGAGTCACGAATGGATGACACTTGGAACGTTGGGGAGACAAAGCATAAGATGATGTGATGGATTTTATAGGCATTTAAGGAATACCATTATGTCATCACATCTTCCTAGAGACGATTTAGAAACCCTAGAAAAAATATTTTAAATTGGTAGTGAAAAAGAGGCAATTGTCATGGAAATGAAATCTTTGGCAATATGTGTAGCAACTTGACTCAAGGAGTATAGTTTTGGGAGCATTTGCAAGAAGCCATAATCCGAGGACATTGAGTCGGTCTATACCACCCTTTTTTATGAAGTTCCCGGCATCAACTCACCAACTCGTTAATACCGAGAACTGGGGAGCAGATGTTGATGGTGATTTTTCACCATGAGAAAGGTTCAAATACCGAAGAAGGGCCAAAAGGTTGGAATGATGGATTTTCGCTGACAGCGATGGTTGAGCCAAATGTTAATACAACTGTTTGCTGAGTGGTTGGGGGAAAAGAAGTATGGGACAATGATGACAAAGTGACATGAGCTGACGTTATGTACGGTGGAATAATGGATTTTAGAGCTTATATAAAGGGGTTGAAATCTCAAAGAGTTGGTTAGTTATGTATTTCACAACTTCTAGGAAAAATGAAAGTTGAAAAGCTAGTGATAGAAAGAGAAAGCAGGTCAGCACCCGACCACTTAAGAGATTTATACCGGGTTTGTTGTAAGACCTGATGTACTTATTTTCGAATTCTTATATTCTACCCACACTCGTAATTTGGGTCGGTCTTAATCCCCAGTAGTAATAAACTACCCCTCCTTTTCTACCGTGGACGTAGGTTGAAGCTATTCTCCGCCGAACCACGTAAACTTGTGTTTTCTTATCTTCTTGCTAAATTTATTTCGATTCCCTGCTAACCAAACAAATTCACTGCTTGAAAGAGATTTGTTCGAGAGGTCGATTCTCATATTACCTTTAGAACTAAAATATATATCTTTACTTTGTACTTTTTTTTTTATTTTTTTCAATAAAACACTCTCGCTGAAGTCTATTTGGCATATGATTTAAGTAAATCATTGGATACTAACTTAGTTGATATGTGAGGACTTTAATCTTTCTCTCCTCCGTAAAAATTATTTATTAAAAAGAAAAATATGTCTCCATCATTTTTATAAATATTTGCAGTTATGGCTTGAAAGTTCAACGTGATTTTATTATTTTTTTTAATTTTGATGAAAATCGCGCATGAATCATCTTTATTTTATCCTCCAAAGGTGTGGCTTAGTGATAAAAAAAACTTGGCACTTAATTGTCAAATCCTAAATTCGAGATCAGGGTATGTATTTCTTGTAAGTATCTGAAACAATCAGGGGTTTTATCTACTTCACTTAAATTCGGATCAGGTGATTTGACGACGAAATTTTCAATATTTCCAAAAAAAAAACATCTTTAACTTAAAAAAAATAAAATAATAAACTATTGATGAAATTAATAAAGCAATTTAAAAGGACAAGCCTATAATTTGAGTATCATTTAAAAACCGTGTATGTTCGGGCGTGGATTTTAGACTTGGACCTGCTCCAAAAGTGGGAGTGAGTCATGGGTTAGGGCTAATCTCTGGGGTTGAGTGGCCCAGGATGGGCCTTCAGAAGACCTTGAGTCATGGGTTAGGGCTAATCTCTGGGGTGGTTGAGTGGCCCAGGATGGGCCTTCAGAAGACCATTTTTGTCTTTTTGAAAGAGGCCTTAAGAAGACTTGCGAAGAGCAGATTAAGAATTCGAAAAAAAGAAAAGAAAAGGGAATCAGTCTTTAAACACGCGATAATTTAAAATTGAAACCTAACCATTGTCCATTCAATTTTCGATATTATCAAACTGCCATTCCTATATCAAACTACTTGTCAAGTTTAGTTTTTTTTTTTTTTTTTTTTTTTTTTTTTGAATACAATACAAGTCTACAGATATATAATCTGAAATCTACTGGAATATCGAATACAAATATTGAAGTCTATCAGAGATGAAATATCAACTCTCACTCAAATTATGGGAAAAATTCTATTCCAACCAAGATTATGGGAAAAATTCTATTCCAACCAAGAGGAGAATATTCAACTCTCAAATTGAGAGAAATTTTTGACTCCCTGCCACCACTGTAAATCCCACTATAAACGAGATCTGCACACACTTGCACATAAATATTTTATATTTATTAAGCTTGTATTAATTTCACCTATAAGTAGTTGAGGTGTCAAGACTAGAACTGAATTCGATTGTAGTAATATTTGATGCCGCCGTCCAGAGGTATTATCAGGTCATGAATTCGAGTTTAGGGGTATATTTTTTTTTTAAGAGTCTGGATTAGTTGGGGGTTTTACCAGCTCCACTTAAATTCGAGTATGGTGATTTGACGGTGGAATTTCTAACATATCCAAAATAAGAATAATAATAATAATATAATTGATGCCCTTTTGTTGCTGTTGATTGTTGTCTGTTGAATGATCATCTTTCGCTTAAATGCTAATAATAGTGGTTGAAACTTCATAATCAATGATTATGTAAAAAATTAATGGACACACAGACACATAAATATGTCAGATGGGTGTTTTGTAATCATCGTTGTAGACAAAATGTCACAGAATATCCAGCTAATGTAAGTTTAATAGTTTGTTTATTTTTGTGTGATCATAAGCTTTTTTACCTTATCCACATAATTGACACTAAAAAAAATCCATGCCGACACATTCTATTTTCCTTGCTTTATTTGCTTGGTTTGGTTTTTCCCTGTTCATGAGTCCTTATCCAATCCTTGAACTGATTTCAAACTTGATTGATATATATGATTTGCAAATGATTAGTCATATTTAATAAATTATGAAACTTTATTCATGATTTTTAGCATTGATCAGCAATTAATTGCTGATCAATAAAATTTATGTTAGTGGTAATGGAATCGAGATAGATTTTTCTTGAGATATAAATCAGATGGTAACATGTCGAATATAGTAAAGGTATTACTAATATTCGTATTCGATCCGTTTAATCAGTTAATATAAAAATTTATATATGTATTCGGCCTTATCGTACTGGCCCATGAGCTCCGTACACATTATGATTTTTATCTTTAACAGTTCGTGAATGACAATACTCGTATCTTATCCATCCAACAAAAAAATTTAGAAAATTATACACTTATCCAACCTTAATATACTGGCCCCCGCAGACTCCATCCTTGAGGGGATTTTTGTCATCTCTACTAACGAGTGAGTGTCGGAAATAATTTATAAGTTTTGGATTCTCCTAATTTAGTAGATGCAATTTTAAAGAACAATATTTATTCTGTTGTTACACATAGATAATTACAATTGATATCAAAATCATGTTGAGAGCCAACATGTGAATATATAAATATGTGTTATCATTTCGACCCTGATCACCAACATTGTGGCATTGATAAAATCCATGTGTGGGCAAGCTTTGCCTCAACCAAAAGGCACATAAAACTTGTGAAGTGCCTGAAAATTGAAGTTAAAGAACACTTTTTCATGATTTTGGAGGTAAAGTAGTAATTTACAGACGGTGGATGCAAGATTTATATAGCAGTTAATAATAACTTGATGGGCTTCATGAACAGCTTTCCACAGCAACTCACAATAATTGAAATCTAAATTATTGCCTATCTTTTGTTGAAACTTAAACAAGTACCATTATGAGATAAGTAGAAGTAAATATAAGCAAAATCATTATGTTATGTTCCTCCAAAAGTGAGTTGAATCCTCTATAATTCCATGTCTGTTGAAAGAAAGCTATTTTTGAACCAACAATTAAGCTTAATTAAGGTCTCTGTGTTTCATAATTATAGACACTTCATTCGTCTATGAATTGTTACAATTTTATAGATATTATAATATGAAATTTATCGGAAAACTGGATAAATACACACTCATAATAAATTTACTCCCTCTAACATCCGAGAAGTATCTACTCATATATTTATATTCTTATGGATAATGAAACTTTAAACTTATAGAGACCCGAACTCATGTGAACGTGTGTACTACTGAGTCACAAACCAATCCATTACGAGTCTATGACCACTTTATATATAAATAGAAATTATTAAAAAAATCAGAAGCATAGATATCACCCAATGTGGAATGATATTTAATGATTTATCATCATGAGATCATTGCCTTTGCTCTAAATAGTAGCTGGCTTGGCTTCAATCAAATTAAACAAAAATGGCATGCATATAAAAGTTTTATGTACTTTAATAAATAATATGCTTATAATTTAGTTAGAAGCTAAAAAGACAACATTGACAAGTTTAAAAGTTGTTAGTGATTGATTAATTACAAGTCTACACCACTTTAATGATCTACAATTAAATTTTAATAAATTTTCTCCGTATGAATATTGTACATGTACAATATTGTATATATATATTTTTTTGTTTGGTATTGTTACAATGTCATGCAGATAAGAATGTTAATGGGTTGAGTCGAGACTGTACTTGACCATAATGTTGTTTGAGCTAGGTTTTTCAAAAAAGAATTTTTATTTTTTTGGAAAAAAATACTTTTTTGAATTTTTAATACTTAAAAATGGAAAAAAAAAAATTAAGAATTTCAGTGTTTTTTCAAATTCGACCTTAAAATTTTAATTTTAATTATAAATATATTTATTTAGAATTAAAAATTAATTTATATAATTTAAAAAAATATTTTTATTAACAAAAATCGAACCCAGATCGGGTTAGGGCTTTTTTTTTTTGCTAAAATCCGATCTGCGTCCAGACTCTAAAAAATCCACTTCGAGTTGAGCCGGGCTTTATCAAATGGGGCATATTCGAGCTTTTTTACCACCTACATGAGTGAAGAACTATAAATTTCAATATTTTTTTTCCTATCAAGATCTTACCATCTCAAAAAAAAAAAAAAAGCGTTTTTAATTACACTAAATACTCTTTAATTAGTACTTAATAAAATCTTGTAAACTTATAAGATTAGCCAATAAAAAAAGGCAGTTTTAACTAGGTATGTTATGTGCAAAACTTAGTATCATTTAGGTTTGGTTTCTTGTCATATCCAATTCTTAAAATGTCAAAATGTCACTATAATCTAATACTATTTGTACAAGTGGCATGTTGTATTAATTTTTAAAATTTGAGTTATAAAGATTAACATCGTACCAAAATTTCGAGAGCATACAAGTGTGTGCTAGTTTGACCCATTTTATTAATTTGTTTTAATCTTGATTGGTATTTGTCACCAATTTATGGTGTTTTTAGTGTTATATTTTTATCCGTTAGTATTCTTTTTCTTTTTACGGTTATTATTGTAATGACGATTTTCTTCCACCACAAGTGAGGTTTCTATATAATAAATGATTTTAATGAGAGGGTAAAGGATTATTAAAGTTAGAGGTGCCATTGTAGTTGAGATGTCTAACTTTTTTTTTGATACTCAATCATTACATCTTCTTTAAAAAAAATATATTCTTTGATATAATAGAAGTAAGAGTTATTATAAAAACTACACCACATTATCAACAGAAAATATCTATAGGTGGGAAAAAAATAGTCGATAAACACATTTTCGCTAAATATAAAATATTTATTGAGAAATGGTGTAAATTAGTGACAAAATTATGCCAACTACCGACGGAATTGTGTCAACCATGTTCTCGATAATTTATCACCAAGTCGAGGATTCAACTCTTAGAATATAATATGGGTAGTGGGTACCATCATCAAGGCTAATGATTTTTTATTTTTTTTTTAGGGTAAACTAATATAAAAAATCATATATATTTAATAAAAAAAATATTATTATTAACTATAATTAATATACATTTAATAATAATAATAATAATATCTAATAATGATGTACGAATGAAAATTTTCATCGGTAATTATTGATATTAGTAATAAATTAATTCATTAAACACAATTACATAAATACGTCGGAATATTTCTAAAAAGTGACAATACCTTTAGCAACGGATTACTTCTGTGGGTATATTTTAATAACTAATTCATCGATATTTCGTTTATAATACACAACACCGTAAATTGACATCATAATTAGTGATGAATATTTTCGTCGCTTATAACCAATGGATTTTCATCATAAATTTATTGCTATTTTTTAAATAACTATCAGTTTCGGTAAATTGACAGTTTCTTATAGTGGATAACATGATATCTGTTGGAAAAAAAAAAGCTTAAAATAATAGCATGGTTGGCTATTTTGAAGCTCAATTTAATCAAGACTCAATTATGGAAATGATGAGCTATTAAGTATTTTAGATTCTCCTTCATGAGTACTTCGGAATGTTACGCTCAAAATGATACTCGGGTGAATAAGAATTTGTCTCACAAAGTGCACCCATTGAGAAGGGAAAATAAAAGAATAATCTCACATCTATTATATGACAAAATCAAATAGTACTTATATATAGATACTAGTTTATGGTGTGGTAAGATCTTATGGATAGAGACTCTCTCTACACGTGCGCCTACATGGGTATAAATCACGGCCCGATTATGGGATGACTAGCCTTAATCCAATATACGCCCACACATCATGCGTATAAGAATGTGACCCAAATCGAATTAGGCTCACTTGAGCCTCGTTTTTGCTAAAATCTCTTTTAAATTTTCATGATCTTTCATTTGCTGTAACAGCAACAACCATTATGTTCAGAATTAATTCTGAATTGAAGCTAAATCAATTCCTATAGTTATGGAATGACAAAAGTTTTTTTATTTATTTAAATCAATTTTGTTGTTGTCTTATATTTTTAGAATGACTTGGTTCTTTTTATTTTTTTCTTAAACTTTTTCTTTCTTAATAATCAAAACCACATATTTTTATATTATTTTATTATCATTTTGACATTATTTTATACCATTATCATTTCTCTTACCCATAAACGGATATGTTAGGAATGTTAACTTGGACAAGGGAGATTCTTTGGGTTTCACTCGTTGTAGGGTTGAAAATCTAACAGCTTTCCTGTGGTTAGCATTTAGCAACACTAGAAAGAAACTAACATTATTCTTTTCCCATTACCTCACTCAACCACTCCACTCCAATCCAAACTGTATGTCAAAAATAGAAAGTGCCAACGAAGCAAAGAAGCAAATCAAGAAACGACAACTCAACCAACAACAATACCACCAGTAAGAGATGGTCTAACAGTCGGTTGAGTCTCGAAATTTTAAATTATAATATATAATATGATTGATATATTTTTATCTTATAAAAAAAAAAATCAACCGTAAGTAAGTAACATTACATAGCAATAGCAGTCACGTTCTGTCGAAGCAAAATTTGTCAGAATCAAAATTTACCTTAGATTTGTCATCTCAATCTCATGGACCCACATGCAAAAAAGTATCTTCAAATTCATCCCTCTGATCCGCAAACTCAAACTCCCATGTGCATGTGTCACTTACATTCTCTCTCTCTGTCTCTGTGTCATGTCCGAAAGTTGACACTTTTTTTCCTGCACATCGCCTTGGAAACATTTCCCTTGAGAAACTGCACCAAGTAAAGACTCTCTGTGTCTCTATGGACTCACGAACTCGTCTTGATTATGCTCTCTTTCAACTAACCCCGACTAGAACCAGGTACTGTTGTTGTTACGTTTTAGAAATGTTAGTTATTTTGTTATTTATTTATTTTTTTAATTGCTGATGTGTTTTTTGAAGATGTGATCTGGTGATATTTGCTGGGGATTTGAGTGAGAAATTGGCATCTGGGCTTTTGGAACCGTTTGTTTTGCATTTAAATTCTGCAAAAGATCAGATTTCTAAAGGTGGGTATTCGATTACTCTTCGTCCAGTGGGCTCATCATCAGCTGCCTCTTGGTTCACTAAAGCTACTTTGCAAAGGTATAATTCTCCTCAAATAATACTATTTTCCAAGTGGATTTTGGCTTTAGATTAGTTCTTGCATTTGAGTTTCGGACTTGGATTCGGTGCTCAACTGATCTTTGTCTTGAGTTTTTTTATATGCAAATAAATCTTACGCACGCGTGGCAGATTATAAAAAACTGAGCACTGGATCTAAATTCTTGAGTTTGTGCCCAAAAGAAAAATTAAATAAGATTTTAAGTAGTTATTTGGTTATATGTTGGGATTGTGTAGAAATTTTGTGACATTTTGAAAGTTTTGAATTTATGTTGCGCCTTTTATGAATGTGACTAATTAATTAGAAATTAAAACTTTGGAATTTCAGAAAATCTGACACTTTCTTAGGAAATTGAGTTTAAATAGGGTCCTTGAGTTGCCTGTGAGTTCACTACTCCAAACAAATGATTTATGGATTATAGTACTGTAAGATTGATACTTGAGCATGGCCAGGTCATGATAATTTTCGCTCTGAATTATGTCTTGTATACAGATTTGTGAGATTTGTTAGCACACCAGAAGTTCTTGAGAGATTTGTTTCAGTGGAGAGGGAAATAGTACAGATTGAGAATGAACTGTTGAATGCTGTTGCGGCAACAGAGGGAGAAGGTATGGTTGCAGCTAATTTCATCTAAATTACTTGTGTTTTCATCTCTTGGACCTTCTTTTTTCCATTTCAAAGTTAAGATATGCAAATCATTTCAGTTGGGATATTGCATACTTGAGTGGCTTTGCAATACTTTTTTGGTAATTTAGTGAAGTATATGCAATAAAAACCTGTGATGACCACGATAAAAGTAATATGTTTTCATTCAAACATGGTTATGATGAAGGATGGTATAAGTCGTAGATCTAAGTCTTGGGACTCATTGTTATTCATGGTTTTCTTCTTTTGACGATGAAAATTCTGACCCGGGGGGGGGGAGGAATAGCTATAAAGCATAATCTTTTTATCGACGTTTCAGCATTACAGAGATGTTCCAGAATTTGCATTAAAGTTTTCCCCTTTATACTAAGTCTAGATTAAGTTTCCTTCACCTGCAGCTGTAGATTGCTGCAGTGTACTAATAATTCTGTGAGCTAACGTTTATTTAACTGGAAACATGTCAGCAACTGCTGGGAATTTCCACAAGTCAATTGCATCATCTAAGGTAAGTCATCATGTAAAATACATTGTTTTTGATTTTTTTTTCCTCGAAATCTCCCACCATAACTTTTTGCCATTGTGATGCTGCATTTTAGTTGAAAGGTGAATACTATGGAGCTAGCAATGATGTGCATGAAGAAAATTCCAAGTAAATCATCTTGCTTTGCTGTTGGCTGTATCTGGTGCCAATATGTTCTTTATTTCTGCATTTATATTATCATGCATTGATTGTTCAGCCGGGGATGATGTCATGATGAACAGGATTCGTCTTCAGCACGTTTTGGAATCTAGGAAGGCAATGCTCTGCAAAGAGCAAGCAATGGCTTATGCTCGTGCTTTAGTTGCTGGATTTGAACCAGACTATATAGAGGATCTTATGTATTTTGCTGATGCTTTTGGAGCTTCACGTTTGAGGTATGAAAGAAAATCTAAATGATTCCGATAAAAGCTATATTTCCTGATTTGGTGAAATTAAATTAGGGGGTTGTTAAATTACAATCTCAAATGGAAATTTAGAAAAGTTTACTACTGTTTAGATGTTGCAGTCCTAAAAAATAGTTGCAGAGTATTCACATCATTTCAGATTATTGTTCTCAAACCTTTTCATAAGTTTTAAATTATATCTATCGTGTCATGTCTAGGGAAGCATGCATATATTTCATGGAGTTGTGCAAGAAAAAGAATGAAGATGCTCTTTGGATGGATGAAATAGCTGCGATGCAGGCTTGCTCTCGGCCAACATTGCCTTACCTTGCAACATCTGGAATCGTACTTGCTGGTGAAGATAATGATCCTAGTGGGAAACAGAATGGATCAGTGGATGCATCTGATACAACCACAAGTCATGGAAGCTTGGACACAAAACATGGTATGGATGGATATTTTAGTTTCTTCTTACCATGATTTTTCTATTTGACCAGCGTCAGCAAAGATACTATAACAATTTGATGTAAATGACCTGTCTGATATAATAGTCCAAACCAATTCTGCTATGATCATATTCCAACTGGTCCAGGCATCACAAGTCATGCACACAAAATATGCTCTATTTTCGAAACGTCCTTTAGTTTGTTTCTGATGAAGCAACAATAGTGTGGTTAAGAGCATGAACTAGAATCATGTTTTTACAAAGAGTTTTAATAAATATGAGACCTTGGACCAATGCACTCGGAACTTTTAATTGGTTCAAGACTGAGCACTTCCATCTATAGCATTTAATTTTCAATCAGTGTATGTTATCTATGAACTGAATGGTACTGAATACATGTTCTTGATCAGAATAGGAATTTATGTTCTTGCCTTTGTTAAAGTTTTCAAGGGTTTCCAATTTTTATCTCAATGCACGCTACATAGACACTAATGTAGACAGCCAGTCCAGCGGACAACTAGTTTATCTTTGACGTTGACAAATATTTTTTTGCAGATGTGCAGATTCCAACAGATGCCAAAGCACAAGTGTCATGGCCAAACCATCTTCCTCAGTACATGTACAATTTTCAAGGTCCTGCAATGCAACAGGTGCCCCAATATCAAGGTTATCAGTTTCCAGGTATGCCGGTTGCCCCTCCATATTATCTAGGGAACATGCGATGGCCTCCAAATGCAGAAGATTCTAGTCTTGCTCATGATTGGGAGCCAGATGATCGAAGAAATCATAAATCATCTTCCAAGCATAAGAAGAAACCTTCTCGTAAAAGTAGGGAAACTTCAAAAGAAAATGAATCCACTGAACCTAGTGATTCAGGCTCTGAGAGTGAATCAAATGATGAGCATTCTTTGATGGAGAAAATGAATAAGAAAAAGCATGGGAAAAAGTCCTCAAGAAAGGTGGTTATCCGCAATATCAATTACATTACTTCTAAAAGGGATGGAGAAAGGGGTAGCTTTTCTGAGGATGAGGATGAATATTTTGATGGAAATTTCCTAAAGGAGCAGGTAGAGGAAGCTGTTGGGTCATTGGAAAAACAACATAAACCATCCTCACGCCATCGCAGAAAACAAGATGGTGCCAAGCACCGTAATGGCTCAGATGGCGTGCCTGATCAGGAAATTAAGAATGCAGCTGTAAGTGATAAGGGTGGAGTGAAAAGAAATGACGACTGGGATATTTTCCAGAATCTTCTCATGAAAGATGATGATATAAGTTCTTTCAGAATGGAACCACACCCTGTTAATTCTGAGGGAAGATTCCCCCTTAACATTGAGTCTGAACAGGTAAAGAAAAAAAGAGATATTGCAAGTGATGCCTTTGTAGCAACGAAGGCAAATACAGGTAATGAAGGTGAAACTCGTTTTGAAAACTTTGATGTAGGCGAAAATGTCCGCCCAGTTGTTAAGAAAAGGGATAACACATATGAGGAGTTGTTATTTTCACAAAAAAATGAGAATCAAGGGAATTATCCGCAAGCAGCTCTTTCTGATTTTTCCACTGCAACGAAGATCAAAAGTCAACATGGAGATTGGATCATTGGAACCAAACCAGATAGATCGGAAAATCATGATGGAAGCTTGAGTTTCAAAACATTTGATGGAGATTACACTTCGTCATTAGCTGGAGGCAGATTATACAATGAGAAAAATAATAAAGATGTTCTAGGTGATGACTCTTTCATGATCCAAGGCCGACCACTAGTAGATGATCAATCTGATTCTATTACAAGGACGGACATTATTGGGGCTACTCTTTATGAAACGGAAGCACCGGAAATCTCGCACAGTAAGCAAGAAGCCTTTAATGCTCATGAGCCAGATGATCTCTACATGGTGCTTGGACGTGATTCAGCTACAGAGCAGGCTGCAGCATCTTGGACTCCAGAAATGGATTATGGAACTAACATTGTATTGACCAAATCCAATGAGAAGAACTCTAATGTTGAAACCTCTGTTAGTGTTGATGATACACTTCCTTCTAACGGTAATGGTAACAACGCTAAAAATAAAGGACCTCCCGGGTCAAGAGTTTCAAGTAAAGATGCAAGGTCTAAAGTTTTAAACAGTTCCCTTGGCAAGAACAAATCCGACATCAATTCAAGGAGCAAGAAATCATCCTCTGGAAGCAGGCCCACAGTTCTGAAGAGTAAACTTGAGAAGGTAATGAAATTTAAGCGCCAGTTGTATCCTGACATATTTATATTGTTTTGAATTGTTTCATTTAACACATGCAAATTTTCATTGCATGTTCAACTATTTGTTACATATTCTTGATTTATATTTCTCTTCCCTCTCTCTCTCACATACAAGATAAACACACATACTTTACTTCATCTGGCGATGCTTTAGTAGTCATATGGCTCCAGTCGAGGGGCCTATTCTTGCGTTTATATGTTTTATGAAATTTAAAGGGTTTATATCATTTT
This sequence comes from Zanthoxylum bungeanum, assembly GCA_019454045.1. Taxonomy (NCBI): domain Eukaryota; kingdom Viridiplantae; phylum Streptophyta; class Magnoliopsida; order Sapindales; family Rutaceae; genus Zanthoxylum; species Zanthoxylum bungeanum. The sequence continues at coordinate 107,773 of SKCR01025402.1, forward strand.
CCAATTTCTATGAATTGTTTCTTTATATTTATTTTCCCTACTTGCAAATAGGAAGAAGAAAACAAGAAGAAAAAGGAGGAACTACTGATTCAACGCCAGAAGAGAATTGCTGAAAGGAGTGCTGCTAGTGGTGGTTCGGTAACATTAAAGAGAACTCCAGCTGAAAATAAATCTTCCGCAGCTTCAAAGAAGACTGTGAAAAGTGAAAGTCAATCCCCAACTAAAGAGTCTGGTAAATTACATAAATCAGTCATTAGGAGTTCCACTATAGATCGCCTTGCAACTGCACGGACAACTCAAAATGCTCCATCAGCTCAATCAAAATTGGACCACCCTAAAAAGGCTATCTCGAAGGCAAATGGTACTACAACTACCATGTCAAAGAAGACTGCCGGTGCTGAGAATAAGAAATCGAGTGCTAGCAAAGTAAAACCATCAGACAAGATAAATGGCCAAAATATTGTCAATGAGATACTTTCTCGTGATTCTGATGTTCAAGGAAATAAGGATTGCATGGACTCCACGGCCGCATTACCAATTGAGTCAAAAGCTACGGAAGTAACTCAGCATACTAATGACATTGATGACCGTGAGTGCAAAGACGTTAAGGAGTTGCACAGTATTCCTTCAACTGAGAAGAATGAAGATATAATTGGCGAAAGAAGTCACCTGGACGAAAGAAGTTGCAGTGCAGATATTATGGAAACACACCCTGTTCAACTAGATTGCATAAAAGAGGACGAAAAGTTATCCACATCACCTCCAGCTCTTTGCGAAAATACCAGAGTTCCAGAAGATCAAGATGCTGTCATTTCTGAAATGACCAAGCAGCCTATTGTGCCATCACCCAACAACACCAGAGTTCCAGGAGATCAAGATGCTGTTATTTCTGAAATGACCATGCAGCCTATTGTGCCATCACCCAACAAAGGTTTGACCATTCCTTCCGTCAAATTTGAAGATAGTGCCACAATAATTGAAAATCCCCGGTCCCCTGAGATTTCTGAGATGAAAGTCTCAACACCACCACCTAGTGTGTTGAACACAGAACCAATCCACTCCAGAAAGAAGTGGAACAACGATGACAACTCTCCGAAAGCTGCGAAAGGGTTTAGAAAGCTTCTTTTGTTTGGAAGGAGAAGTAAACACATTTATATGGCTTGATTGCAAAGACTTCTGGTTTATTTCTACGCTTGCTTGCTGCAGGTTATCTGTGTGCATGCCATTTCATAGTGCCTCTGCCTTGGATTATGGGATGTTCAAGTGCCGGAGGCAGTCTCATCGAGTGAATTTGTTGTTGTTGTTTCATAACAAAGCCAATGTAAGCCACCATATGGCTATCAAGGGAAGGTAGATAGCTATCATAAACAATAAGGCCTTCCAGTTTTTTTCTGCCACTATGAGGAGTCCTGATGTAATTTATGTCGATTTGATATGTGTGAGTTTGAGGGTGCAAATTGGTATTCAATTATTTGTTTTTCCTTTTAAATGTGCATTGACATATACTAGCAAATTACTTGTTACCTTCATACATTATGTTCAAGAAATTGATTTTGTTGCAAATTGGTTCTTTTCTTTTTATTTATTTTTATATTTTTAAACTCTTACCTCTCCAAGGCTCCAACCCGGGTGCAAGATACTTGAAAATTAACTTGATTACCCCAAATACGAAGGAAGTAACAAGAAAATAGCAGGAACAGACTATATTCAAGGCTTTTGGTAGCTGGTGATTTTAAAGAAGGTGGGCAATATCAGCTCGAGAGTGCCTCAGCATACCCTCTTTCCTCTTCCTCAGCATTCTTAGATGAAACTGAACTTGTTTCATCAAACTGTGTCTGCGCAATATAAGAAAAAAAATTAGGGGTGGCAATTTGGGTCAGGATTCGTTTATTCGTTCGATTCGATTCGCTTTAAAGCGAATACGGGTTTGAAAAAATGGATTCGTTTAATAAATGGGTTAATTCGATTCGATTCGTTATTAAACGAATCGAATACGAATTTAAGCTCATTGATTCGTTTTATTATTCGTTTAGGATTCGTTTTATTATTTTTATTTTCTAGTTCTTGTTAATTTTCAATTAAGATTCGAGAAATTATAGCTAATTATCATAGAAAAAGTAATATTTTCAATATTTGGTGAAGTATTTTTAGTAAATAAATTAATTACATATTACATATTTCATATGTATATATTTATGAAGAATTAATGTAAATCAAGTATGGTAAATTATTTTATTAATAATATCATTGACTAAACGAATAAACGAATATTCGTATTCGATTCGTTTAATAAACGAATCGAATACGAATCCTGATATTAGGATTCGTTTAATAAACGAATCGAATACGAATCCATCACATTTTGATTCGATTCGTTTAGGATTCGATACGAATTCGATTCGTTGATTCGTTTTGACACCCCCTAAAAAAAAATGGTCATTTGCTATATATGACATTAAACCTCAAAATGAATAAAATATAAACGTCCAAATCTTATACTATGCAACGTTGTTATCACATTACTTATATAACAACTCAATAATATATTGTCCGTATTGAAATAGTAATAAATAAATAAATAAATGGTAGTTATATTTATGGATAATGACAATCAGATACTCACCAAATTAACGTAATAACATTTTGCTCCCTATAAATTCATAAATATCATTTTTAGAGATTTTTAGTCCGTTTGATATAACTTTTCAAATAAAGCTTATTCAAGTAAAGCTTTTAAAAGTAGAGCTTTTGATTAAAAAAATTTGAAGTGTTTGATTGTAAATGAGAGCTTTTATTAAAAAAATATAAAATTATTTTATTGAATAAGATTTTTTAAGTTGTGTTATGAAAAAATGAAATAATATTGTTAATTATATTAGGGTTTTATAGACAATTTAAAATTTTAAAAAAACAAATTCAAGCTCTACTTTCAAAAACCCAAATTTTGAGATCTTTCTAGTATAGGTAAAATAGTTTTTTTAATCATCAAAAATTTTATTTAAAATACAACCAAACACCCTAAATTATTTTGAAAATAACTTTTGGAATTAAAAAAACTATTTTACCTACATTAGAAATCATACCAAACAGATACTTAATATTTTTATGATTTTGATTCAGTAAAAAGACTCTAATACCCTCAAAAAAACAAATGATTTAATTTTCAAAAAAGAAGTTCACTTAAAATTAATAAATAAATTTAGTATTTCAAATGGTATTATTCATGAAATTTTTAAATAGATAAACTTAGTCCACATTCCATAGAATCCAAACACATAAAATTTGTAAATATTTAAGTAGTTATTTTTTTATGCTGAAAATGATATTTTTTTTAATATTCTAAAATCTATATTTTATTTAAATATTACTATTAAATTTACACTAAAAGTAAATGTTCGAAAAATTATGCAATACAAGGGTGGCAGTGATATGATACCACTTCATTTATGTAACAATCTAATAATATTTTATATATTATAAAACAACTCTATATCATGGCCGGCTTTGGACATAGTTAATTGTGCTCAGACATAAAACCCTCAAAATTTATATTTTTTAATTAAAGCTACTAATACTCAAGGGCCCAAAATTTATCATTATTATATTATAATCAAAGACCTTGCCAAAATATAAAAATGATCTTATATTATATCCCGTAAAATCCAAATAAATGATACTCTATATATTTCTATTAAAACTACTCGTTGCGCCTCAAAGTAAAACGTAACATCAACCTCCAGATCTAACAATTGCGTTTCACCTCTCTACCCGAAAAAAAAAAAAATAGAATACTAACAAAAATAATAATTAAAAGCTGGCTTACTTTTGTCAATAGAAGCATCCAATTCTCTTCACCGACCATCACTCTCTCACCAGAAATTTGAAATGACCATGGTACCCTTTTAACTAACTTCTCTTGTCAGAGTAGGAACAATGCTGAACATAATTGCACCTTGTGCTTTGTGTGCTTGTACCACAATCTACATAATTGTAAATTGCGCCATCTCTCGAAACTTCCAACGGTTTCCTTTCAGGGGGGGCAGATTCTTATTTTAATTTACCCAAAATACCCCGTGATAAAAAAAATATATTAACCTTTCATTTCTATTAAATCAGAGAGGCCAAAATAGTTGTAAAAAAAAGTTTATTATTTTAGTTTTAAAAAAAAAAAAGTTATAAACATGTACAAATTACATGCGATTTCCAATCCGTTGATTTCAGTATCTTATCCAAGAAATCAAGTCGATGAGAGTAAAGTTATGAAAAATAAATATTAATAAAAAAAAACATACAAAATACTTATATTTATATTGATATGTGAATATTTTATATATTACAATTGTTCACAACTTGGTTTCATATTTTGAAAACTTTACATGATAATTTCATTATCAATGCTCTTAAATACATCTTTTTATATATATGTAACTAAATTATCATTTATACATTGATCTCCAATCCTATTGCGTAGTCTAGTTTTCACAATATTCATATTTGAAAATACCATCTATACAGTAGCAGTGGCAATAGGTAAAGTTAAAGCTAATGTGAAAAGTAAGTAAACTAGTGGATATATCTTATCCTTTTTAATTTAAACTAACATTGCTGCAAGGTCCCCAATCCTATTCAATTTCGAAAACTCAACATTAGAATGCATATCCATTATGTAGGTATGAAGTTGATTATTTAGTACGAGGATCTTTATTGAAGAGAAATCTGTAGGATAAAATTGAGCAAGACGAACTAGATTTTGTTTATTGAAAGAGGAGAATGAATCACATGGATTAAGGGAAGCTAAACAAAGAAGAAACTCGGTGTTTGTCTCATTGAAATGGTTGTTAAGCTCTTGAAGTTGGGCACTAAAATCACATAAAATAATTCTACTCAATAATGATGTAAGTTGGTAGTTTTTTAAGCTTTACGCCTTGAACGACCTCGAGTTATAAATATGCCATCCATATTAGGCAAATCAATGTTATATGCATCACAAAGGAGACAACTTGACTAAACAAATAATCTCATCCGCTCTCTGATGTGATCCTAGCAACATCAGATTCAGTTTAAAGCATAATTAATCCAGTGGATGTACTAGTTTGACCAATTATAAGACACATAACGTAGAAGATCAAAGACATTATAGTAGGCCTAGTCCAATGTCATGTAGCCAAATTGAACAAGCATATTAGAGGCCAAGTAGACTTCAAGGAATGGGGTTCAAGAGTTATACACTTGACCTAAATCATCGAGGAGCAGCATGAATCAATTTCATTTGTTTAGGCTTGGTTTCATTATATTATTTATTTATTTGCATGTATGAGTCAAAACGTGGATGCATGTTTTGATTTATATTTGTGTTAGTTTATTTTTTATTTATTTGTTGGTTAATAATGCGCTAGGAATTATGAGTTATGGGCTTGGGTTGATAATAAGTAGTTTATGGTTTTTTTTGAGTTTTTGACATCTATTAGGGTTTGATTATTTAACTATTTAAAAGCCAAAACTCTCAATAAAAGAAACAAACTATTATTTTGCATATGAATATCAATTTTAGAAGATTGAGTATTTATCTCAAAGTTCAGTTATTGAACAAAGACTCATTAAAGGGTTGACATCTGTTGTGGCGTCCATTGGCTGGCAAGATTCATCTGAGGCAATTTCCAAGGGTTTTCAAGGACAAGTTCTTTGAGAGTTTACGAGATCTTGGATTGGATATATCTTTATCGTAATTAGTTTCGTATCACTCTCCCTCATCATATGCAAGTTATCCTTACACAATCTAGCTAGCTTCATGGCATTTACAATATCTTGATATTTTATTTACAATGCTAATGATAATTCATTTGTCAATGATAATATATTTTTCATCAAATATAAGCCAAATATAAATTCAAATGATCGCATTGAATCTAAAAGATTACTTGCCTAACATCTTTATTCACGAGTTGCTCCATCTTCACAATCATCTCAATGACATCAATTTATGAATTGAAATATGGTAATGATGCTAAGTAAAGTGCTATAGTGTGAACCCCAATATGTATCACCAAATCGCTTCAAGTTAGTCTCTTGATTTTGCCCTTGCCCAATTGAAATTTTGTCATTAGAAAGTGTTTTTACAATTGTTAAAGCTCGTTTCTGTAGAAGAACATCACGACACTTACATGAGCCTCCAACAATATTCACCACATTAGCAATCATATTGAAGAAAGATTGAACTTCAACATTATTTTTTGCTACGGCCATAAAAGCTAATTGAAGTTGGAGAAAAAACTATGAACATAATAAACACATGTATTCTCTTTCAAAAATAAGTGCCTTGAGACCATTCAATTCACCTTACATATCACTAGCCCCATCATACCATTGCCCACATAATCTAGAAATATTCAATACATGTTTAGAAAATAAGTTGTCAACCGCTTTCTTAAATGACAAAGTGGTGGTACTAGTAACATGCTCAATACCAATAAAACATTCAACTGCATTCCCATTTTTATTCTCATACCATAAAATAATAGTCAATTGCTCATTTGTTGATACATCATGAGATTCATTAATCAAAATTGAAAATAATGGTTTACCAATATGTTGAAGAATGACGTTTGTTGTTTCAATTGAAGCCACATGCACAATTTCTTTTTGTATATTCGGTGATGTCAACAAGTCATTTTGTGGAGTATTATGGAAAGTTACAAGTCTAAGATCTTTATTATTGCTAGCTAGAACTTTAAAAGCTCAAAAAAGTTACCTTGAATAGTTGAATTATTTGATTTATTATGCCCGCAAAAAGCAAGTCCTTATTGCAAAAGAAAATGAACACAATCAATTATTGCATTCAACTTTATACGGTATGTAAATCGATCTTGATCCGAATGCTTATCAAAGAAAGTTTGGATGCGTTGGTTTTGGCTCAACAATGCATCACATTTAAGCATAACATAATTATGATTACTTTTAGGACCTTCAACAAGCATCATTAATCTATCTTTCCAATTCCTAAAGACATCGCCAACAAAAGTTTCACCTCCTCCTAAGTCACCAATTTTCGATTTGAAAAGATAGCAATAAAGACAATATAATGCATCTTTACTAATACTATATTCCAACCAATTAACATGATCATCATACCAAGACTTCACAAATCTTCTCTTATAGTTTCCAAATTTTATAGTAGGAAAATCACAATTTCTTGGTTGATAAAGACCTTTGCATAGATATGCTCTTCGAACTTGATCTTGAATATTTGGATGGTAATCTAAAATTCAAGGTCGAAGATCGGGATTCTTTTGAAGATTTGACAAAATAGTTTTTACATCATTTTCTTTGGAAACATCAATAACTATCTTTGAAGGAAGTGACAAATGAGACACTTTTTTCTTTTGAATAATAATCACTTTTTTTTTGTAAATGAAATGAAGAAGTTGAAACCTTTTTCTATGAACTATCATTGGTTGATGATGAAAATTTTGATACTTGCTTAAAATATTTCTCCATAATTATTTCAAAATTAAATTTGTAATTTATTAGAAAAATTGATATAAAAATAAAATATTAATCGATCTAATATAAATAAAATTTAGTCCATAAATTTTGTAATATTATATTCATAAATTTTAAGCTTAATAATACAGACATAAAATTCATAATTAATCCGTTTGATAAATTATAAAATTATCATATATTTAGGAAATGTTGAAATGAGCAAGCCCTTTATGCCTTCAGGTGGGGACCGTGGGGTTCCATTTTCTATTATAATTTTTGACATGATCCTTCGTGGTGGATTAATGCTTCTTTGTTGATTTTCATGATATTTTTGGTTTATTTCCCTTTCAAATAGAGTCTCATTTTAGGTGGCTTCTGGATATTAGCTTCTCAAAAGTCTTTCTATAAAATTCTCTTTCTTCTCTTTGCTAATATATTTTTCAATTATTTCTCTCTATCCTCTGTTGCCGATATGTTCATTTGTTCATGGTTACTTCCTTCCTGGCTATTTATGGGTTTGATTTGCAGGTTATATCAAATCCTTATTTTGAGTTTAAAATGAATATTAATTTTAGAGAGGTTTTTGTAACAAATGAACAATAATTTATCAAACGGATTAAAGAAAATGAAACGAAGCTTACTCTGAAATAGTTGTTAAGAAGTGGAAAATGAAGAAACTGTAGAAAGAATAGTTGCATTGTCGCCTTGTTGCTTATCTTGTTTGTAATTTTCTAGGGCAAATTTGGTTGATGTCATCGTGAACCTAGCTACAAATTGGGGTTGATGGACTGAGGTTTTGTAATTGCCTTTTGGGATAAATTGACTTTTGTATATATATACACACACACACACACACACACACATAAATTTATAAAATTAAAAAAATTTATTAATTTTAAAATTTATTAATTTTTTATGGGGCCATCAGTAGTTGCTGTCTGAATATGAGACTAATATGCCATAGAGAAATCATTTTTAGGGTTGGTGCTCAGAGTGCCAATCCGGATCGTATTTATATCCGATTCATAAATACGAGCAATTATATTTTTCGTAATATTACTAATTTAATGGTAGCACCTTTGTCTTTTATACACTTATTCGATCTAATTACGATTAGATTTCTGATTATGATTAGATCGAAACTAAATCTGGTTTAATGATACGTGTATATTAGACAAAGATCCTATGATTTACAATATAGTGCGCAGTTATAACATAGTTTATAATTGGCATTGGGAAGCGAACTATAAGATGTATATCTTAAAATAAAGTTCCTGGTCAAGATTTACTAACACGAGTCAGTTAGTAAAATCTGCTGCGACCAGTACATGTCGTATATCGTGACTTGGTCCGATAGTTTATCCCAATGAACTACGTGTCTCGGGAGACTCGTATAGACATGTAGGTGTTTATTTGATAAGACATTGAATGACTCACGAAGATTTCCTAATAGATGGTACACTAACGTCAATAGGAATCTTCTTGATTTGAGAGAGCATAGTGGTCTATTGACTTGAGATACCACAGTGGGATATATGAGTTATCCTCCACACTTTGATGGCAGTCACGTCACCGATCTATTCATGATCAGACCTCCGCCTGTTCGTTGGGTGTGGACGGATGCTCATGATATCCAATGCATATCAAGATAGGATTCGTCAGTCCTGTGTGCAGGACATAGGCTTCCTCACATGTTTACGATCCAGTAAATCAATGGTCATGGTATAACTTTGGAAATCAGTTCCGAGTGTTTTTATGGATCGTAAATTGAAATTCGACTATATTATACCGAACGTGTTGATGTTTTTATCTATACCCCAGGTAAAATATGGATAGCCTGTGACGGAGGGATTATACGTATGCAATGACCTCAACCTGCATAGTTTAGCAAGATTATCCATGGTCGTCATAATTCATGAATGAGTGAATTATGGACACAAAATTATATTTTGTGAAGGATAAACTTAAACTTAGAGAGTCCCACAATATGAAGTGTACTCGTTGACCACTTGGGCAACGCAATATGAATAATACGGATTATTCATAATATTTCACCAGATTAAGTGAGTTAATTCGGATCATTTAATCGGTTAAACGATAACACATATATTATGGGATTTTGGTCAATCCTAATTATTATGTATTTGTATTTGATACATAATACGATTAGATACACATTAATTATTCGTCAAATGAGATTTTGACACATGCCATAAATATATGTATTTGTTATTTAATGTAAATAAAAATACATATATGAATGTTATTTAATTATTTAGTTATTTAATTGTTAAATAATCAAATAATTAAAAAATTAAATATCTTATCCATTTGTCATAACTAATATAATAAATGGTGATATATAATTGGAATAAATGACATGTTTTTTTACTAAACTTTATATGTTCAATTTTGATTGGTTAATATAAAGTAAAATATGATATGATTTGATTAAATTTTTTAAAAATCCCTATAATACCCCTTAAAGTCGGTCCCAATGATTTAAGAAGGGGAAATTGTTTTCTTCATTCTATCATGCTTGATCATGGCTGGAAAACCCACAAAAATAAGAGCTCTCAAATTGGTTTGTTGAGACAAGAAAGAAAATGAAGGATAAATCAAGGAAAGTTTTAAAGAATTAAGGAATTAAGGTTATTCTACATCTCTTTAAGCTTGAGAACATGTTTATTGTTTTATTTATGACTTAGTATGATTCTAGGGTTTCCTTTTCTTTATGAAATTTAGGGCTTTTGGTTATGGTGGATGAATTGGAAGTGGTAGTGCATGTGTGAAGTGTAATTGGATGAAATTATTGTAATTAGTATCCAATTTGGTCATTAGATGATGAGTTGCTATTCTAGAGTATTATGACTACTCTAGTAGCACCTAGAATTGTTCTTGGGTTGTTCATATGTGGTGATTTGATTTGGTGTTGAGATTAATTGATTTAATCTTGAAAAATTGGATTTAAAGCATGAAAAATCATTATTTCGGTTTCTGGATCAGATCTTGTAAAAATGGAAATTTTTTGATGAATTTGATGTCATATGAATGCAATGGATTTGTTTTGGGAGTTGGAACAATTTCCGGAAAGTGTTTCAGAGTTGAAATAAGCGAAAATAGTGAAAAACAGCGTTATCGAGTGACTTTTGAGCCAATCGGGTGACGGCTGTCCAAAAAGTGAGTTTGTCACTGTTCAAGCAGCCCACGAACTGCCCTAACGCTATAAGAGCTAACCTGGACAGTCTCCATAAGTGTTGGGTGGTCAGTTCGGTCAAAAACACGTTTTGCGTCATTTTACGGAAAAATATTTTTCGTAAAAGTTTCATGACGTTTCCTTTATATTTATGTCACTATTTGATATCAAATAAATAGGTTTAGGTGAAATATGAATAAATTATTCATATTAGATATTGAATAATTATTCGGTAATTTGAAAAAGTTTTAAATTACGATTTCGCCCAAACCGCGCTTCCGTTGTGCCCTTCGCCCAAAACCCCAACAATCATATCACAAAAATGAGTGGATGATCCTCCTTAATGTGGCTTGGAGCTGTGGGAGCCCTCGAGACTTGGACAGTGCAGTCTCGATGAACTTTTTGATGCTCATGGAGCCCTGCATGGCTCTGGAGGAGGCTCATTATGATTCTCATTGGGAAGATATATATGAGATGTTCCATGGAATCTTGAATGGAGCTCAAGGAAGGCTGAAAAGGTATTTTGGAACATTCTAAAAATGCCTAAATGGAGGCCTGAAATTGGGTTCCTTTCTCATTATAGTACAAGTCAATAATTAAATACGTCGGGTAAATAACACACAAGATTTACATGATTTTACATTTGACCTATTACCATAAGGAGCAATTCACAACATCACTCATTATATAAAAATAAATATTATAAGGGGTTCGTTACATGATTACAAAATAAGTACATACAAATGGCTTCTTTGCCATATTTCAACCTATGATGTCTCCGAGTGAGCTCAATGCTTACTGATGGAGAGGTCATTAAGGCGTTTCTTACTTGTAGAGGATGATGAGATTCCTAAAGCTTTATATGGAGAACATGAAGACTCTTGAATGAGGAACAGAGAAGATGCAGCTATGAAAATACCCTATAGAGATGTTGATAATAGATAGAGGGATCTAGATGGATTCCATCTTTGGAGCCTTCACTCACGGAGAATGTAAGAGGTTTTTAGTGTATAGTGGAGATGTTCAGCCAATGGGGACTTGTGTATATGAGCTTATTTGACCTAGAGAAAGAGGGACCCGTGCTAAAAATCTCCAAATAAGAGGAAGAGATTGAACCTTAAACTAGAGTTCAAACTAAGAATATATAGAAGAGACCCCAAGTGTATTTAATCTATTTGAATATGTGGAAATGGATATTAATATTTTACCTCATTTGGTAGGGGTATTTTCCTACTTATATATGGAGTTTTAAAAGAGAGAGTCATTTAGCCTTCTTAATAGTTTGGCACGTGGTACCATGTGTCAGGAGTGCCTCTTTATAATTAGACATATGCATTGGTGGATGTATGTGCCCTTCATACATTGGTTGCATACCTTATGAGAATTTTTCTCTGATTCTATGAATCCCTCATACATTGTCTGTATGTCTCTTTTATCCTTACATGTCTATCTCATGTATGAGTTACATGTTTATTTTAGGTTTCTTCTCCCAAGTGACGCTTCTTTATTGACCTTTCTTGAGGTGACAAAAATATTAGGTGTTGCCTTCAGAGACCTTTGCATCCTTTATCTCTTAGAAATTCGTCGATAAGAATGAGTCATTGGAGTCATAGAAAACTTTCATGGACACTTTTCATGGAGGACTTATAGAGGATCAGAGAGACCAATCAGAGAGTCTTTATGAGTAAGTTAGGGAGTTTTTGAGAAAACAATTCATACTGTTGATGGGGATTTTTACGACTAAGGTATCTGAACAGTTCGGTAAGGGCAGAAAGGGAATTCTCCTCGTCCGGAAGATCAATGCTCAGAGGGAATATGTTGTTCTTCGACTCATCGTGGAGCTCGGGTCCAGCTTCTCGGGTATGGCCGACCTGAGGATGCAGTATGGAACAAACTTTGGAGACCGATAACATCGAAACCAAGGTCGACCACTTTAGACCGGTAACTCGTTTTGGTTCTGTCCTACCTCCTGGAGCAAGTGAACGAGTTTGGGTCAGGACAAGAATAGTTTGAGAAGCTCGGTAGGTCACTTTATCGACCTCTTGAAGACCGACATAAGATCAGAGTGTTGGATTTTTTCCCTCCGAAACGCATCATTATTCAAAGGCTCTTTACAATCTGGCATCATTATTATTGCGTGTGGTAGTGGAGAAAACAGAGTGATGTGACAGACCATCAGATGGCAGGCTTACTTTCGGCGACGACAGTCTTGGGGCAGAGACCCAGTCAATCAGTCGGAGACCACGCGGGAAACGTCATAAAAGTGGAGGGACAGTGTTGTAATCCTCTGGGTATATAAAGAGAAGTAAAATTCATTTGTAAAGGGATAGCGAAACTTGTAGCTGAAAGAAAATGAGCACTACTTACAAAACAGCTCGGTTTTCATTAGGCCATCCATGAAAACAGGTAGGACGAGCTGATTTTGGAAATAAAAATAACATCACATTTTATGCCCGTGGACATAGGCTGGACTTGCTCCGCCAAACCACGTTAAAAATCTCTTGTCGATTTTTGTGTTTTCTCCGCCTTTTACTATATTTACTTTTGGTTTTCCCATAACCAAGTAAATTAAAGGTTGAAGGAGGATTGTCTCGGGATGGTTATCTCGAAACTACCATTGGGACGAAAATCACCAGTCAACAGTTGGCGCCGTCTGTGGGGAGAGAACAAAAAGCAATTTACGTAGTAAGACGATGGTAGAAGGTGGAAATCGAAAGGGGAAATGAATGGGAAGAAGCTGGTCAGAACGGGAAGAAAAAGGTTTGCAGGTAGAAAGAAGGTTGATAGCAGAAGTATTCATTTTTTGAGTTGTAGAATGGAATGTAAGAGGGATAGCCAACAATCACCCATTAGGACTGAGTTGCAGAATGGAATGTAACATTGTGGATGGGTGACGTTCGTTGGCAGTGGCTAAACTAGTCCCTCCGGGAGCAGGTGCCATACTTGTTCGGCCTGCTAGAGTCATATGTTTCACAGGTTGGCAGTGTTGAAGAATCGAACAGGGAACTAGTCAGCCAAGGGCAGAGATCGACGTCCATCATACCCCCTCACTTGACATGGTGGTCTCTCCGAATGAGAGGAAATGAGAAAAAACCCATGAGGAGGACAACAAGGAGTCAGAAAAGAAGAGTTCGGCTCGGCTTCCAGATTTTTCAGAAATGACTTCGGAAAGCCCGGTCAGGAGATTCCCGTTGACATGGTCAGAAAGCATGTTCAGGCGGATCTGAATAAGCCCTGACTAGATGATGTGTCGGACTGCCAAGACAAGAACCAGAAGAAAGTATTGTAAAAGCCTCTCTTAAAATGACCTGCAAAGAGTTGTAAGAATGGCAGTAGGTCATTTGAATATGAATAAAACTTTCTATTTTGAATTAAGAAACTTATCCACTTTGCTTGTTTGTTAATTGAATGCAAAATCTATGTTCAATATTCTTGGGATGTGTTCGAAGCAAAGGGGTGCTCGGTAGTCGGGAAAGGCACCAAGCCCTTGGCACCCCAATCCCGGGTGTCATTATCAAACCCGCGGGTGGTAGTGTTCTGACCTGGATCCTTTCACTTTCGAGGATCCAGAACGCATCAATGGATGAAGTACATGTGGGAAAAGCACGACCCATTGTGGCACACAAATCCTACATGACTCGTATTTTTTGAGGAGCACCTTGGGTAAACTCGACTCAAAGAGGTTTCTTCCCCTACGAGTCAGTTAGTGAATCTCGCTGAGAACCATCAGACCATCTGGCTTGGGAATGGCCGAATGACCCCCTTGATTGTAGGAATCTCGGGTAAACCAGACCTAGAGAGGTTTCTTCCCCTACGAGTCGGCTGGTGAGCCCGTTGTGAACCATCTTGGTGCAAGGCATGGGGATGGCTGAATAGCCTCCATGACCATTGTCATCTTGGGTAAACCTGGCCCAGAGAGGTTTTTCCCCTGCGAGTCGGCTGGTGAATCCCATTGAGAACCACCCAGGAAGGGCACATACGGGGTGTCTTCCTCGCCCCCTCGTAGGGATTTACTTGACTGCCCCAGATCGGTATATCTGTAGCCTGGTTAGCCGGAGCACTGAATTGTAAGGTTCATAATTGTGTTTTGGGAGGCGCAGGGCAAGACGCTGCCTCGGAGCACCCGAGTTGCTATTTTTTTCTGGAATTTGTGTGGAGTATGTGCTAAGTCACCTCCATTTTATTAACTTTATCTTAATCCATTTTTATTTTTCACCGATGTCCGCGTGAGGGGAAGCCGCTCCGGTATCGGCAGAGCCTTAGAGGTTGAAAATCTTCCATCATGTAAGTCTATATTGCTCCGCCAACTTGGGCTGGATTCGTTCCACCGAGTCTGTATCGTTTCACCAGTTCAGAGCTGGATTCGTTCCACCAAGTCTGTACTGTTCCACCAGCTCGGGGGCTTGATTCGTTCCGTTGAGTCTGTATGGTTCCACCAGCTCAGGGCTGGATTCGTTCCGCTGAGTCTGTATCGTTCCACCAGCTCAATACTGGATTCATTCCGCCGAGTCTGTATTGTTCCACCAGCTCAGAGCTGGATTCGTTCCCCCTAGTCTGTATTGTTCCACTAGCTCGGGGCTAGATTCGTTTCGCTGAGTCTATATTGTTCCACCAGCTCGGGGCTGGACTTGTTCCTCCAAAGCTACTGGTCTCTCTACACCCGAGGTCGGGTTACGTCCCACCGAGTGCTTGATTTTGGATTAAGGATGGATCGTATGAAGACACTTGAGGATGACCTGAGTTGGTACCAGAGCAGTTTTCTACATGATTCATAAGACCAGCCATCTGACGACTGATCAACACACTTCTGATTTTTATAGTTCTCGGCACCAACTCGCACACTTGTTGGAGCCGAAAACTAGAGGAGGATATTGATGGGGATTTCTGCGACTAAGGTATCTGAACAGTTCGGTAAGGGCAGAAAAGGAATTCTCCTCGTCCGGAGGATCAGTGCTCAAAAGGAATATGTTTTTCTTCGACTCGTAGTGGAGCTCGGGTCCAGCTTCTCGGGTATGGCCGACCCGAGGATGCAGTATTGCACAAACTTTGGAGACTGACAATATCAGAACCAAGGTCCATCACTTTAGACCGGTAGCTCAGTTTGGTTCTGTCCTACCTCCTGGAGCAAGTGAACGAATTCAGGTCAGGACGGGAATAGTTTGAGAAGATCGACAGGTCACTTTTCCGACCTCTTGAAGACCGACACAAGATTAGAGTGGTTGGATTTTTTCCCTCCGAAACACGTCATTATTCAAAGGCTCTTTAGAGGCTGGCATCATTATTGTTGCGTGTGGCAGTGGAGAAAACTGAGTGATGTGACAGGCCGTCAGACGACATGCTTGTTTTTGGCAACGACAGTCTTGGGGCAGAGAGCCCGTCAATCAGTCAAAGACCACGTCGGAAACGTAATAAAAGTGGAGGAACAGTATTGTAATCCTTTGGGTATATAAAGAGAAGTAAAATTCATTTGTAAGGGGATAGCGAAGCTTGTAACTGAAAGAAAATGAGCACTACTTGTAAAACACTGTAAGCAAAACAGCTCAGTTTTCATTAGGCTATCCATGAAAACAGGTCGGCCGAGCTGGTTTCGGTAATAAAAGTAACATCCCATTTTGTGCCCGTGGACGTAGGCTGGACTTGCTCCGCTGAACCACGTTAAAAATCTCTTGTCGATCTTTGGGTTTTCTCCGCCTTTTATTATATTTGCCTTTGGTCTCCCCATAAACAAAC
Organism: Zanthoxylum bungeanum; assembly: GCA_019454045.1. Classification (NCBI taxonomy): domain Eukaryota; kingdom Viridiplantae; phylum Streptophyta; class Magnoliopsida; order Sapindales; family Rutaceae; genus Zanthoxylum; species Zanthoxylum bungeanum. The sequence continues at coordinate 124,181 of SKCR01025402.1, forward strand.
AAATTAAAGGTTGAATGATGATTATCTCGAGAGGATTATCTCGAAACTACTCTGGGACGAAAATCACCCGTCAACACATACTTTCCTCCCTTATGAAACATGTGCCCGCTTTTCTATTGAACCTCAAATTTATTTCAAAATATAAACATAAATATAAATGAGGTCAAAAGATGTGGATTATCATTTTTTAATGTGAATCAATTTTGAGTTAATTGTTCAATATTCGAGAAGATAAACAATTTATGAATTATTAAATCTCATATACAATCCTAATTCAAAGATTATTATTCATACCAATAGTAACAAAATGGTAATAATCATTAGTTTATATTATTATTTAATAAATCATTAATTACATTTTTTTATTAAAGAGAAGCTCGATCAGAATAAATTAAAAAATAACTAATATAAAAACTGATCAAGTAATAATAATAATATAATCATCTACAAGGCTAACTAGTATAATAGGAAATCCACCGTTCATCGCTAATGCAGTGATTCGATTTAGTCGAAAATCACCGATTTTCGGTTTTTGAAATTTGTTTGGTTTTTAGTCATTTTTAGAAAACATTAGAAAATAAGTTCTAAACTTTATTCATCTCAGATAATTTTTTATTAATCTCTGAATATTTTCGATTAACCCCTCAAATCACTCTTAGAATTATTTTCATCTTTTTTGGAGTTACATAGAGATCATCAAAACTTTCGCTTATAGTTAAATCACTACTATTTCCATTTTCAGTAAAAATGAAATTATACGTGTAACTGGCACTATACATATTACTTAAAATGTGACTATCAATACAAATTTGAGAATCAAGATAATAGTGGAGGCAATTATGAACATGATTTTTCCAACTCGATTGAGTATCATACATATAACGATCATATCATCACTTTTGGATCCATTATTCATAAACTATAATTATAAAATCTATAATTTAAAAAAAAACATTATGTTTCCAAAATATATGAAATGATTGTCCCTATTATTATCCTTAATAAAATCGGTGTCATCCGAGATGAAATTACAAATATCACTGATACCAATTAAATTAATGTGATTGTTCTTTGAGTGTTTTTATTCTTATCATTTCGCATAAGTTCCTCGCTTACACTAGTATTTTTTTTTTTGGACCAAAACTATCTGTTTGTACAGGAATCCTTCTAAACAATAGAATCAAATAAAATAAAACCAAAAATATTGATTCTAATAAAACTACAGTATTTTTAGCCCAATGAGTATTATATTATTACTTGATTATCAAAAGGTCGATCCCTTACTTTAGGGATTCTAGTACTATTTATAATACATCATTATAAGGAAAATAAACTGACATCAGTTACATTCAATTGACATTTCCCACTAATTGGCCCACTCCCTAGAATCTTGAAACTTTCATATTTTGGGCGGTTGTCTTGCTTAAAGAAACGGAAAATAATAAATTAGTTGTCTGATTCCTTATTTAGAAGTTTCGTGTCATTAAGGAGTTGATATTTCAGGCTCATTCCTTGTGTGACTTTTGCTTGCCTTTGTTAGAGCTGAGTCTGATATGGATTTTTTATCGAGGAGCCCTGAATTCAGACTCTGGTGGAAGTTCTCGTATCAAATTTTGATGATAAGTTATGGTGTCAGACTCTGATGGAGGTTCTCATATCAGATTTCGATGATAGTTTCTAGTGTCAGACTTTGATGGAGGTAATGATTTTAGACTCTGGCCATGAGTTCTGTTGTCATACTTTGATGATAGGTCCTGAAGGCTGGTTCTGACGGGAGGTCCTGGAGCCCTCTTCGTCTAGTCACATGTCATTTTACCAAATGCTTGATTCTTCCCCATACATTCTCTTTTTTATTTGCGCTATTTTGAAAAATGGCGAAAATAAATTGTTTCTTGAATGTTTTAAAAAAACAAGTGCAATGATTCTGCTAACAGAACCTGATGAATATGAAACGGCTGCGAGGGACGTGGATCAAAACTACGATCCAGACCATTATATCTAATGTCAGGACCTCAGAATCAACTTTTTAGATGATTTGGAGGATGAGGCTAAGGAAAGTCTAGGTTTCCAAGATGTTGCAGAATCTTGGGCATTGCCACACCTCTTCATATTGACTTAGACCTCCCATTGATCAATTTGGGGGCTGCTTCCCCTAAGGATGTTCCTACCTTGGCTACTCAAGAGGTCCTTATATTATTTTGATGCTTCCGGCTCCTCCTGCTTTTCTGGCTCTGCCAGCCCCTGTTGTGAAGTATTCTTCAGCCATTTTACCTGCTACTGTATTGTCTTCAGATGACGGGCTCACTTCTTTAGCAGGTCCTGCTTCTGCCTATGAACTTATAAAATAATATGTTATAGATGTATATAGCCATCGAGGATGCCCAATGTCTAGTTCCCAAGAAGTGGAGATGAATTTTCAGACCCCTACCCCATTTTATTTTTTTTATTATTTTGGACTTGTACTTTTGTGGAAAAAGATGTACTTGCAAAAGATATACAATGTTCTGATGAATAATATTTTTCCTTTGTGTAACATTTTTTCTGGTAATGAATGTTATGGTCATTTTGGAGAATTTTTCATTTGTCCCTTGTCGTCAGACCTTGATAAGTTATTTCTTCTCGGGTTTGAATTTCTAGATTTTCACACTATGTCGGGCTCCTTCCACCATACATCAGAGTCTTCTCAGATGGTCCTTGTTAGACCTTGGCAGGTTGTTTATCTTTGGCTCTGACGTTATGGGTTTTCCTACTCTGATGGGCTTTTCTGCCATATATTAGAGTCTTCTCAGATTCTTCTTTCCCTATCAGATCCGAGCAGGTTGTTCCCCTTTGGGTCTGATGTCATGGATTTTTATACTTTGATGGGCTTTGATGTCATGGTTGTTCCTATTTTTTCTTGTCAGACCCTGTTAGACATTCACTTTTTAGGTCTGACGTGTGGAAACTTCATATTCTGATGGGCTTTTCTACCATACATAATATTTTTTCTTCTCCTCGTCAAATCCTGATAGGTATTTCCTCTTTAGGGTCTGACATTAAGAGACTTTATGCTCTGATGAGTCTTTTTACCATACATTAGATTTTTTTTTATTTCTCGTCAAACTGTGTTACACATTTCTCTGATGGATTTTCTAACATACATCAGAGTATTATTCCCTCGTCAGATCATGTTAGGTGTTTCCTCTTTGGTTCTGACTTCAGAAACTTCATGTTCTGATGAATTTTTCTACCATATATCATAGTCTTCTTTTTCCTCGTCAGACCTTGAGAGACATTCCCTCTTTAGTCTGGCATTTAGAAACTTCATGCTCTGATAAGTTTTTCTACCATACATTAGAGTATTCTTATTGTCTTTTCTTGTTAGACCTTTATAGACATTTCCAATACGGGTCCGACATTTTGAAACATCATACTCTGGTAGATTTTTTTAGCATACATTAGAGTCTTCTTCCCTCGTCAGACCCTGTTAGATATTTCCTCTTTGGATCTGATTTCATACTCTGATGGATTTTTCTACCATATATTATAGTATTCTTCCATCGTCAGACCCTGTTAGGCATTTCCTCTTTGGTCTGACTTCATGCTCTGATGGGTTTTTCTACCATATATCAGAGTATTCTTCCCTCGTCCGACCATGTCAGGTGTTTCCTCTTTGGGTCAGATAGTCATGCTCTGGCGAGTTTTTCTACCATACATTAGAGTTTTCTTTTTATTTTTTTCTTGTAAGACCTTGATAGGCATTTCATCTGCGAGTCCGATATTTTAAAACTTCATGCTTTGATGTTTTTTTCTACCATTCATCAGATTATTTTTCCCTCGTCATACCCTATTAGGCATTTTCTCTTTGGGTCTGATATTTTGGGTTTCCTTCTTGAGGTGGCTAGGTACTGACAGGTTTCTTTACCACACGGTAGACCACTTTTATTTATGGTAAAACCCATGTTATAATGAATATTGGACAATCAAATGGTAAGAATATTTCATTTAAATTGAAGAAATGAAATATTCTTACATATAATATTTTTAAGCATCTAAACATTCCATATTATGGGTACTACCTTTCTATTTCTAGCATTCAGAAGCTTGCAAGTTCCCTTACCTAGGCCTTCACTTACCTCAAATGAACCCTCACATTGTTCTCATTGCTTCCCATCTTGCTGGACCTCATGAGGTCTTGATTTCCTTTCTATCTCCATGTGACCTTCTTTTACTCAAGTCCTGACTCTGCTTGCTCCTGATTCGGCTGCTGCGACATTGATCTGCCACTATGATCGCATCGGCTTGAGACATCTTGGTTATATTCTCCATCACCTTCAGCATGCCTTATGCTCTAGTCTGTTCTTTCGATATGTCATACATAGTTGGCTTCAGGAACTCATCATGAATGTAGGACTCGCTGACCAACCCTCTAACGAAGAAGGTTGTTGTTAACTTCAAGTCTAGGTTGTTGACGATGTTCATCTTGTCAGAGAACCTCTGTAAGGATTTCCTGGGAGGTTTATCGTACCTCTGCTCCAGTTGCAGGTCCGCCATAGTAACTTCAGTGGGACAATTTCCATAGTACTTCTCAATGAACCTCCATTTCGGATCTTCAAAACTTTATATGGATCTCTCTGGCAATTGCAAAAACCAAGAAATGGCTTTGCCAGCGAGAGGGGTGATGAAAAACTTACACATCAGAGCTTTGTTGGCGGTTTCCAATGAGATCCTCTACCGAAACTGAACCAGGTGAGTAACTAGGTATGACTTCCCAATCTACTTATCGAAGCTAGGTGGGGTGAAGTCTCAGGACTTCAATTTCTCTTCAATCCACTCCTGGAATGGTGAGGTGGACATCCTTCTACTTCATCATCTCGTTCCTGATTGCCGAGATGTCCATCGTGGGTATCAAGTGGTTGGATAACTATTTCTCCTTGTGAGCAGCAGATGCAAAGATTCTAGACTCCTTATTCCTTGGTGTCATTCTTGCTTATTTGATTGAGTGAATTTTCGGTGTCAATTGTTTGTGCATGAATCGTCACAAACAATAGAATCACAGACAATAAAATCAAAAATATTGATTCTAATATGACCATAGTGTTTTTAGCCTAAATATGCTATATTATTACTTGATTATCAAAAGATCGATCTCTTGTTATATGGATTCTTGTACTATTTATAATAATTTATTGCAAGAAAAGTAAACTAACAGTAATTACATTCCATTCACGTTTCCCACTAACTGATCCACTCCCTATAATCTTGGAACTTCCTTATTCTGGGCAGTTGTCCAACTTAAAGAAATATAAAGTAATTAATTGACTATCTGATTCATTGTTTAGAAATTTCGTGTCATTAAGGAACTGATATTTCGAGCTCATTTCTTGTGTGACTTCTGTTTGCCTTTGTTGGAGCTGAGCCTGATAATGACTTTTTATCGAGAGCCCTAAATTCAGACTTTGATGGAAGTTTTCGTATCAGATTTTGACGATAAATTCTGGTATCAGCCTCTGATGTAGGTTCTCATATTAGATTTTGACGATAGGTTTTGGCGTCATAGTCTGATAGAGGTCCTAAAGGCCTCTTCGTCTAGCCACATGTCATTTTATCAAATGCTTGATTTTCCCCCAACACTATCTATTGATTTACTTAACCCACACCTACACCTGTATTCTAATTCCTATTAACATCGAATTGAACTTTTCCCATACGTTCTCTCCTGGCAGCACCACTTCTGCCTCTGCCAGAGAGAACAGACCTTGGTTAGTTCATCCGCATCGTGCTCTCTTTCCACAAGGTCTTTTGGTAATTTTATACATTAGGTGAAGTACTCATTTTCAATGAGCTGGTACTCGGTCTTTTTCTTTAGGTGAAACTGAAACCATAAAATTCTTATTGTATTCTATACTTTACATTGTTATAATTTCATTTTTGTGTCTTCAGCACTGACATCGATTTGTATATTTAGAGACAACTTCACAAATAAAAGCTGCATACAAAGGAGAAACTCAAAGCAAAAATTTGATCTCTCTTGTAGCTGTTGAGCTTCAGCATTGAAGTTGCAGAGCCATGGCCTCAAAGCTTCTTATCATCACTGTGTTTATATTTGATCTCATTGCTTTCTGCTTGGCTGTTGCAGCTGAACAGAGGAGAAGCACTGTAATCTTTCTTCACCCCTTTTTTTGGTTTCTTTTTCATAAAAGGTGCGGCCCGGTACATTCCACACTGGCCGCCGGCTGGCCCCTAGATTTTGGCTTAAATCTGGCCACAAATTTAAGAAATTTAAGAAAAGTTAATCAAAAAAATCTCTCCCTTTAAAAACTTGTCTAAGACCCCAAAACTCAGGGCCGCTCTGTCGTGTCATGTTAGCTCATTTGCTTTCTGGGTCTGTTGAGTTATGCGATTTTGTTTGTGGGTTTTATCTTTAGTCTCCAACAATTTCAGCTCTAGTACTACTATTGTTCTGTATCTGTAATTTGTTAATGGCGGGAAAATAATGTTGTACTGGTTATAATTGGGATTAAATTGTCAGATCTACTGATAGTGATGCAAAATGAGATGCTAAAGCTATATTGCAATGAAAATGTCAGATCTCTTTCTCTTTATTACTTTCTTTTAAATGCAATAGGGTCGATTCTCAGCAGCGGCCAAACTGACCATGATATCTAATTTGGGCAGGCCACAATTCAAACTGATAACGATAAGAACTATAATTACTGTGTCTATGACTCTGACATTTCCACCGGCATGGGTGTTGGGGCATTCTTGTTCCTCTTGGCCAGCCAAGTGATCATAATGGTGGCAAGCAGATGCTTCTGCTGCGGAAAACCTTTAAGCCCTGGCGGCTCAAGGGCTTGGGCAGTTATCCTTTTCATCGTCTGCTGGTATGTCAGAATTAGTCCCAAGAAGATTTCTTGGAGGTACCCTATTTGATAGATTTGATCATATTGTTTGTTGATTCTTGCAATGATTTTCCGCAGGGTGTTTTTCCTTATTGCTGAGATATGCTTGTTGGCGGGTTCAGTGAGGAATGCTTATCACACCAAGTACAGGACAATTTGGGGAGAAAATCCTCCCTCCTGCCAAACTGTGAGAAAAGGAGTTTTCGCGGCAGGGGCAGCTTTCGTTTTCTTCACTACCATTGTCTCTAAATTCTACTACATTTGCTATTCCAGTGCCAGGGAGAGCTTCCAGCCATATGGTGCAGAAACTGGCGTCGGCATGGGAACTTTCAAATAAGCTGTTTAAGGGTGTGATCTAGAAGTGATAACCGAACTCACAGCATCGCTTTGATTTCTATGTTGCCTATTTTTGAGCTTGCATTTCAAGTTTAAGGGTTCAGTTTAGTTTGTTGACAGATTGTATTCTACATTTTATTCATGATTTTTTTTTTCTTTTTCGGTTCTTGTTTCTTCATCCATGGTCCTGGGAAATTCTTGGATGTCATAAGGTACATATAATAGAAAAATGTTGTGTTTTGGTCCTACACTACATGTAATATGCTTGATGAATGTATTGAACAACTTATATGTTCATATATGGAATTGCCAAAAATCTATCTTGCTCAATATATTTTCTCAAATTCTGTGTTTGCAATTCAATTTCTTTAGGTTAATCTGAATCTGTTTCCTGTGTTGAACCCAAGTTTTCGATTTTCTTTTAACATTGATCTGAATAGGCTATTCAGAATAACCTAGTTTAGAACTTATGCCAAATTATTGACACCATTAAGCTCCTTTGGATTATTTTCTCCAAAACTGTTTAGTGCAGAGAAGAAGGAATGAACTTTAAAAAAGTTAAAAAGCCAAATAGAAAAGAGTGAGATTGAAGGATTGTTTGCAGTTGAATCAATCAAATGAAGTGAACTTTGCATCTAAACCTACTGATAGCTTCCATTTGAATCTTGCTGAGTAAATTTTATCATTCCTTATTATAATGTCATCATTCTTTATCTTGCATGATTTGTGGCTATACTAATGACACCAGATCTGTATGCAGTATTACAGAAGCCAAATTGCGATTAATACAAGATATCGGTTCAATTTGATAATTTTTTAAATATCCAATTGGATATTAGACGGATAATGGATGAATAAGTATATTAATTTTTTTTTATCTAATATTCCAGTAAAAGTATAGAAATACAAAATGCCATTAATTAAAAAAATTTATTGTCAAAAATATTTTTATAATATAATTATAAAAATAAATATAATGAGTTTTGCGGCACTCTGGCCGAGCTCGGTGCAGGGACCTGGTCCTACTGGTATCAGAGTTGGGCGGGAACCTTGTCCAGCTTGGTGCAAGGGCCTGGTCCTACTAAGTGATGTCGGCACTCGGTCTGCCCAGTGTCGGGACCCAATCCTGTCGGCACCCGATCTTGTCGGTATTCTAGTCGGTCCATGTCGGGACTCGATTCGACTTGGTGCCAAGACCTGGTCTGGCTTGGTGCGGGGACCCGATCATGTCGCCACTCATGCCGAGCCGGTGTCAGGACCTATCTGGTGTCCTATCGGCACCCAAGCCGGTGCCGGGACCTGGTCTTGTCGAAACCTAGTCCTAGTCTATGTCGGGACCCAATCCGACTCGATGCCGGGGCCTGATCCTATCGGCACCCGACCCGGGATAGTGTTAAGACTCGATCTTATCTGTAACAGGTCGGGTAGGTGTCGGAACCTGGTCTGGCTCGATGTTGAGGTCTTGTCTTGTCGGCACTCGGGCCCGGCTGGTGCTGGGACCTGATCCTGTCAGCACTCGAGGCTGGGCTTGGTGCCATGACCCGTGCCAGGGTTGGTGCCAAGACCATACTTAACTCGGTGCCAGGACTAGGGCAGGTTCGGCGTCTAATTTGGCCACATAATTTGTTACCGATTCATTAATTAAAAATAATTATTTTTTATTATATTAATAATTAATTTAACATTAATTTAATTAATAAATAATTCAATTTTAATATTTTTTTTAAGTAAATGGTAAAAATTGGATATATATATATATCCATGTGGATAAAATCCATATCTATATCCAATATTTAAAATGGATATGGATGTGAATTATCGATATTGGATATATATGTGTATGTGTGTGTGTGTGTATTTAGACATGAATGTCAATTATCTATATCCAAATGGATAATTATCAGCCCTATTCTAAAATATTATTAAAATTGTGTCTACTACCAAATCCAAAGCAAGTGATGTGTTTCCTATAAGCATAACTAGGTGTCTATAAATAGTGTTAATGTCCTAGACATGCCCAAGGTCTCTAAGTCATGATATTGTGTGTGAATGATCAAGAGAGTTGCGAAAAAACTTACATTGATCGGATGTGGATTTCAAAATTTTTGTATATTTGTTGGAAGCTCCAAGCTTTATTGAGAATTCTAAACTTAATGGTGAGTTTCCTTATCACATTCACTAAACTTTTGAAGTGTTAGCTTGCTCGATTTTTGAAGCAAAAATCAAATGAGAGAGAGAAGATGTCACAACAATGGTGGGAAGAAGGAGAGAGTTTTTGCTTTTGATATTTTATTTTCTAAAACAATTACCAAAGTTGCCTTGTAAAAAAGTGGTATACGTTTTTCCAAAAAGCAAAACAAAAATAAAATGTGTTAGAGAAGTTTCATTAAAGCTCCAAACCACCTCCATCAACTTGATGGACTAGTGATGTAAGTTGGTAGGCCTCACCTCTTAAATTCAAAATTCAAGTTGGCTTGCTCAACACACTTCGGGCTCGGGTTCGTTTAATTAGATTAAAAGAATTTTCCGTTGCGACGTAATTAATCCAATTTAATTAAAAATAATGCTTAGCAAAATTATTGCGAAAGTCACTTACAAATTAATTCCAAATTAATTCGTTCGCTCGAATTAAAATCCAATTTTAATTCCGCTTTGAAATCCGATTTCAATTAATATATCTAATATATTATTTAATCGATTAATTCCAAATTAATAGCGTTCTCTCATCTATTCGAATTTCATCCCAGATAACTTCTTGCCGTAATTAATCCTAGATTAATTTTCTCTCACATAATTAATCCTAGATTAATTATGTTCGAGTCAAATATCATCGGTGAATCTTTGGGAAGCGACCCAAGAGATCCCTGGATATGTTGGCAGTAAATCCGGTTGTCGGACTCTTCGACATGTGCGTAACGTGTACCACGTTCTCACCGGTTTACAATACATGGTTGGCTTCTAGCAAAGCATCGTACCTACCCAATTCTCCAGAAATATTCAACGAAGAATATATAATCTATATCAGACATAGTATACTATGTATTGCATATTACGACATGCTAGGCCTGGGGCTGGAATTATGTATGCCCCGTACAAAGCATATATCGGATCACTAGCAACTAGTCTCTATAATCGGATAATCATGACATTTTTTATTTTGGTTTTGAGGGATTTTTGTTTTAATAAATTTGAATCTTTTGTTTAAAATTTGAAAAGCAAAAAAATTATTAATTAAAATCGGGTTGACCGATTCACTAGTTTTTACCAGTTTTCAATAATTTTTTAACTCATGGTTTTGAAGGTTTACTCGGACCCAACACATAGATGGTATCCGGTTCGGTCCGATTTTTGAAAACAATGGTGTTAAAGGACTATTTATGATTTTATTGTAGCAGTTCTATATCAATTAGACTCAGCTTTTTGTTGGGACAATTGTGGAACCTCTGGGGTCAGATCGGTGCCCCGCACAGCAGAAGTGGGTCTAACAAGTAGATATCAAGCATAGGTTTATTTTTAAAATTTGATAAAATATAATATTTTATTTTTCAAGTATTTAGGGAAAACCAGAAATAAATCTGGATCCAAGAAAATCATTCGGGATAAAAACTTGATATAGTTCTAAATTTTCGAACCCGTGCACCTAGTGCGTTTGCAGTGTGCGCTACATGCTGCATGCAGCAGCATGTGGCGCTTGGCCGAGAGCACACAACTAATTTTTTTAATTTATTTTCTAAAAATAAAAACCCTTTAAAACACTTTAAAATCACCCAAAATAATTTTAATTTCAAAACCAACCATAACACTTATTATATATAATAACATATATAAATTCTAAATATATACTCCCTCCGTCCCTTTTTGATAGGCCACATTTCTATTTTTGGAAGTCCCAAATTATAGTCCTATTTCCTTATTTGGAGAGAGTTAAAGGAAGAAGTTTACTTATATACCCTCATTATTATTATTAGGAGTATAAATAATTGAATTAAATTGGGATTGTGTGTTGTATTAATGATGGGTGTATTATGAAAAGATTATGTTTTAATCATGTTCCCTTATTTTGTTGGAAAATGACCAGCGGCCTATCAAAAAGGGACGGAGGGAGTATATGCCTTTCTTTGATTCAAAATATAATCCAAAATAGAATCCCAATAAGAAATATCTCATGAACAATTCTAGGTCACCCAAAGGTGGTCAAGTAATTGTATAATGGTAGCCATAGCTCTAAGCTTTAATCTAGAGTTCCAAACTCTTATTAATTATTTCATGTTCAACATGAACATCTTGACCTAAATTATAAGCATAATGTTTTTATACTTCTAAAGTATCCTAATACAATTGATTAGCCTTATTTCAACATTAAGATATGTGATCATACATCTAATAAACATAGCTTTGGAGAAGATCAAACATTACCTAGTAAGCTTGATGCAAGATCAAATCTATTTCTCTTTTGTTGAAATTGTTGGACAACCTCCAAGGTATGCAAGCTTGACTTTAAGATCCAATCTTGTTTCTAATGCTTACAAGCTTCACTTCAAGATACAATCTTGATTTATCATAGATGAAATATTTTAGAGACCTCACAAGCTTCTCTAAACACTTCTCTAACTTAGACTAATCTCTCAAGAATTTGTTTATGCTTGTATTTGTACTTGTAATTAAAACCTTCCTAAAGCTTGCTATTTATGACAAAACTTAGATAATTTTTAATTAATAAAAATTGTAACCAACTTTTAAGTGGACTTAATCTAATTTATCCAAATATGTATATTAGGTGTGACTAATCTCTATTGTCTCCCACTTTGCTTTAATCCAATTAAATCAAGCCAAAACCACCTATTATTACATACTTAAAATTATCATAATATCCTTAAATGGTAGAAATAACTATGATTTTACAATTAAGCCCTCGTGTAATTATTGAATTAATCCAATTATTCAATTAGGTCAAAGTAAATAATCATGTTATCCAATAACACTTAATTATCTTAGTTGATAATTGTAATATCGAATATTATCTTTTATAAAAAATAATCGGCTACCCAAGTGGCTCAAAAAGTATACTTCATATTGAGACTCTCTAAGTTCATACACGTTCGTCATATAAGCCTGGCTAATATATACGCAATTCGACCACCTCTGAATTTGCGAAGAACACGAACGACCTTTCTGAACTATACAAGTCGAGGTCATCATATATGTTTAACAATCCCTCCGTCGTAGGCTATCCGAGTTGTGCTTAGGAAACATAAAATATACCGTCAAGTTTCTAAGACAACACATCTCATGTCGACATGTCCACGATTCTTCATAACTGATGCGATCCACCAAGGTGATCGACTTTGGCCAATATTTTAGAATCGTGACTTTACTAACATGGATACCTAACCACTTATGGTACACATACGGGTAGAAAGATCCTATATTGCTTTGCACTTGATTACTAAGTGCATCGGTCCACACTCAACGAACATCTAGATGGCATGAAAGGTTTATGACATACATGACATCAAAATGTGGAGGATCTCACACAAAATCAATACTATCATATAGTCAAAGGAATACATATGCTACTCGACTCGAGAAGATTCCTATTGACGGTGGTGTGTACTTCCAACTATTAGGAATCACATGTAAGTCATTCAGTATTCGCTCCAATGAATACTCATATGTCTATACGAGTTTCCAAAACTCATGGTACATCACGTTGAACCATTGGAACTCCAATTCCAATATACTACATGTGTTAGTCTTCTAGATTATAAGAATTCGGCCGTATTCCAAAACCAACGATTAGAAATATTTACTTTAACAATAGTTTACATCTAGTGTCAAAACTATTCTAAGGTCGATGTCATTATTAGCATATCTAAACATCAATCTAATATGCATAATGACAATACCATTAATAAGGTATGAAATGAAAAAAAATAGTTATTTTATTAATAAATAATAAAATATACAAATTAGATTAGCACTCTAAGTACCAACTCTATCACACTTTTTGCCCCATAGGGGGTTGTTGAATAGTTTTCTAAATAGTTTTACTTGACTTGTCACTAATCTTGGGAGAGATATGTGGATACAAATTAAATTTAGGCTTACCTTTAGAGCGCTTTTGAATGAGCCTTGAAGTTCAATAAACAGCTTGTCTCTGGCCTTAATCATATTTAATAGATTGGAAAATAAGTGTGTTGCGATATTTTATATCGTACCGCAAGTGAAGAGTGTCGAACCCACAAAGATTGTGTTCAACTCACACTAAGTATTATAATTGATAATCTTAACTTTATTTAGAAAATAATATAATAGATTTAGATAAATAAATAAGATATAAAAATATTTAAATACGAGGAACTAATACGATTGAGATTCTAGAGTCTGATTTCATCTAACTATCTCCTATGTATTTTTCATGCCAATTAATCTTGTTCAGTTGCATTGTTTATAAGTCAAGAATCCTAAAACATTCACTCCTTCTCCCGAGCAACAGTGAAAATATTATCAACTACAGACTTCGATATCCCTATAAAAATCTAGTAATCAAAAACTCATTCCACTTTGTGATTCTATGTTAACAACTTCAAAGGAACTATATAAAACTCCTAGGTTATATTCTCTAGTCCTATTCAAAATCACTCTCCCTCGAGCGATAGATTCTAAACATTCATCATCTCAATTTGGGACTAACAAATAAGAAGCATTAAACGCAAGAGAATACAAATAAACTAAATAAAACTTCATAACAATCAAATTAACAAACAACACATAGGTTCAAGCATTAGTTACATCATCCTCTAGAGTAATGGAGTTAGTTCATTAAAAAGGATAAAAATAATGAAAATAGGGTCACGAACATATTAGACATCATTAGAGTTTAAAGAAGAAAACTAGATGATAAAATCTAAATTGAATATCTTCCTCTTCGGACGTCACCGCCTTCGTCTCCTCTTGTCGCTCTTCAATCCTTCTCATTGAATCTCTCTTAAATATGTGTTTTGTGTATTTGTGTTGTGTATTAACCTCCTCTTTTAGGGTTTTGGACGAGCTTGTGTATTTATAATAAAGTCTTGGAGTCCTTGTACATGCAAACCCCTAAAAATTGGTGTTTTTAGGCTATGCGGGTTGTCGCGACGCCACTGGCTGGAAATTGTACTATGCAAAATTTCGTGGGCGCGTCGTGACGCGCAATAATTTGTCGTCGTGATGCAAGGAAATTTTATGGAATTATGCTTTCTGTATTTCTGCTCTTCCCATGTGCTTATAATGCGTCCGTAAAGTCCCAAAATAAGTAAATTTGCCCCAAGATCCATGTTCCAATGCTTCCTATAAATAAAACATAAAAGAAACTACAAATACATTAAATGATACGAATTCGAACAAAATAGTAAGCTAAGAACGCAGGAATAAGTGGGTATAAACTGTACTTATCAAACACCCCCAAACTTAAGATTTTTCTAGTCCCGAGCAAAAGACAAAATAAAAACTAACTAAATAAACAAACAATAAGTAACAAAATTATCTAGGCCACTTTCGTAGGGATCACGATTGCATTTAGCTTATGCAACAAGCCTTAAAACCCATAGGCGACCCTAGTGGACGAGTTGTAATCTCGTGAGGGCTTACAGTGACGACACCCACAAACGTCATTCAAACGCATGCAAAAATATAAAAATAATAATAGCAAAGAAAATAGTCATGATAGTTATGCATATATTGTCCTCAAAGAATGTTTATCAATGAAATAAGAGAACCTTCAAAGTACGCAAGGCAACTCAAATCCAAGTTCTTGAATAAATCATCTAAGCCAGACTCACAGCTTATGTGTAAAGCTTCATTCACAACTTGACTCATAAGTAAGCCAACTCAATGATTTCGTCTCAAAAATTGAGATTTGATGGGTCAAACCAATCTAGATATCTCAAATTAACTCTGTAATTGTCTTTCTTTGCTCAGTATGGTATGATTTTTTCAACACACACAAACCTTTTAAGGTAGCATTTCTCCTCATGGTAGTCCTAACACTCGCCCATGGGTAGCTTTATGCTTATCGGTTATAGGTGGTTTAACTTCTTTCATTTCAAATTTTTTTTCATCTAACATTAGCATATTGGGATGGTTATCTAAGCAAACAGTCATTCATCGACATGCAATTTCTTTAACTAGTCACTTTGTCAACTACTTAAGTGTTTACTGTTGAAAACCTATTGTTAAGTGCTTGCGAGTCTAACCTAGATCATCTACTCAATGGATCATTAAAAAATCAATTGGGACTTATCGTCTCTAAGATTTCATCTAAAGCAAATAAATTCATCATTAGACTTAATTTACTATCAATCAATGATTAGCAGGTACTATGCACAACCCCCCAAACTTAAAACTTACATTGCCTCAATGTAAGATAAACAAAAAAATAAGGGTGAAGAATAACACGGCTGTGCATAAAGTTGATCAGGCTCGTACTAGTCAGAATTGGTTTCGCGGGATTTGTGTGTTTTGTGGTACCTGTGTAAATAACATGTAAATGAATAAATAAATAAATAAGACACAATAAAATAAAAATAAAGAAAATAAAGAAAATAAAAATAAAACAAATGCAATGGTTGCCTCTGTTGGTGATTATCTAGGTCCCAAGATCATTAAACAAGCATGATAAAGTGATAAATACATCTCAAAGGAGTTGCGGAATACTCACATCGATCGGTTGAGACGATTGAAGACGAACAAAACGATTTATTCCCTTCAATTCGGCCAAGGCAGTGAGCAGTCCACTGCTTGCATTTTCAGATTTTGAGCTGAGATTTGAAGCTCCAAGCTTCGTCTAACGATTCCCGGCTCGTGGGTGGGTTTCCCTAACACCTTTGTATAACTCGTGTGCTAGCACTTGGCTATTGCCACAAATCATGCCCTAAAGGCATCATCTTCACGCCCAAAGCAGTGCAGTCCACTGCCTTGGGCGTGAGCAAAGAGAGGGAAGAAGAGATGAGATTTTTGGTTTTTGGTTAAGGGAAAATGTGTCCAACACTTGCTTATATATTTTCCAAAATATTTAAATCATTTACCATTGTTTTATCTCTTTTAAAACAATAAAAAAAATGTAAATGTTTATATTAATTTCTTTTACCCTTGGTAAAAGGTGAAAGGGAAAAACTTTTACTTTTTCCAAAAAATCAAAACTTTTCCCCCCAAAATTTTCCCTCCAATTTTAATGGTCAAAGTCAAAGAGTCAAAGTACTTTTCCAAAAGGTGATTTGACTTTTATGACTTGCGATGTGATTTGCGATGCGACTTGCGGCACGTGATTCAAAATCGACGTAAGTCGCAAACACATTCCGAGCTCGGTTTCGATAATTCTAAATTAACGGTTATCTCGATGCCTCGTTAATAAATCCAATTTACTAATCACGTCGCTCGAGAATTAATTCTAAATTAATTCAAGTGCCCGAATTAAAATCTAATTTTAATTCTTAATCGAAATCCAATTTCGTTTAATATATCGAATATATTATTTATCGATTAATTCCAAATTAATCGTTCTCTCTCTTTAAATTGATATTTTATCCCAGATAAAATATCTCCGTAATTAATCCCAGATTAATTTTCTCTCTCTTCTAATTAATCCCAGATTAATATATAATGCGAGTCATACGTCATCGGTGTATCATTGGGAAGCGACCCATGAGATCTCCGGATATGTTGGCAGTAAACTCGTTCGGTCGTCGGACTATCCGAACACGTAAGTACCAAGTATTACGTTTTACCGATTTACAAGACAAGGTTGGCCTCTAGCAAAGCGCCATGCCTACCCAATTCTCCGAAAATATCCTTACAGGAATATGTGATCTATATCAGGCGTAGTATACGTAGTATTGCGTATTTCGATCCAGTATCGGATGATCACGTGCTAGGCCTAGGGCTGGATATGTGTCTGCCCCGTACGAAGCACATGTCGGATGTCTGGTAACTAGTCTCTATAATCGGATATACATGACCGAGTCATAATATCCCGATAGCCGCGCAGCATATAAGAGCACTAATACCGTATCCTACGTGACCATCTTCTCCATATGACTGGAGTGACACTTCCGTCTTGACATCACACCCAATACACTACGATTCTCAATATACCCAGCATCGGCGTACACAGAACCTGTTAAAGCCCTGGACGACCTCAACTAAAGTACATTGATTGTCGCAAGTATTAGCGGTGCAAGTCTCAGGTTAAGACCAAATACACCTACCCTGATTGCAGACTCCCATAGACACAAGGTCATGCTACCAATGGGATTCTGCGGTGGTCTAATCCAGAGCGAAGCTGTTTCCCGTACCATCGGTGAAACACAACCTCCTATTACACTTGCCTGAGTATCCTATACCCAGATATACGAGAACTATGCCGTTATGTCTCACATAACACGCACAAGTGTAATACTAGTCTTTTACGCATCTATCGATGTCCAATCTCGACAATGCTCGACTAGGGATGTTTAATGATTTATCTTTCGTTGATTGATACTGTCTCATATCATTCTCAATCTAGGAACAAATCATAAGGACCTCCCATCATTTATATATCTAAGGTGATCTAATCACAAATGATAGGAGTGCAATCTCTTTGTTACATAGTTAATTTGTACAACAACACTATGATCTGTACAAATAGTGACGCTATGGGTCATAACTGTCCAACAATCTCCCACTTGGCCTTTAGCCAGTCACTCGAGTGCCTAACACCCGAACTATGTACGGTTGGCTCAAATTGCTGAGAAAAGCTTTCGTCAGCGGATTTGCACAATTATCGTCTGATGCGATTTATACGATCATCACATCGCCACGATGTATGATCCGAACGAATCAGATGAATAGTCGAAGTATGTATCTGGATCGTTGATGAGACCATTAATTCTTTAGCCTGTGCTGACGCCCAGCTCAGCCGCTAACAGAACTATATCTAATCCAATTAGATTTATTTATTGACCCAGATGGCTTCTATTGCTGCCTCAGCTGCAGCAATAATCCGCATGTTGTTATTTATTCGGTAACAGTATCTTGCTTGGAAGATTTCCAGCTCACTGTACCGTTATTCAAACTGTATAGTACCGTTTACGACTTTTAGTCGTTTTATCGGTTTGGAAACTTGCAGTAGTGATCCCAGTCACTTCAAGTTCTCCTTCTCCACAGATTAAGACAGCATCCTTAGATCTCTAAGATTCTAACGGATGTTCTTAACATCAATCAAGTGACTATCACTTGGATTGGCCTGATTGTGAATCCATATGCTCAAAGCGTATGAGACACCAGGTCGCGTACATTTTAATGTACAATTTCCCAGAGAGTATTAACAACTTAAATCTATCCTAGTAGATCTTTATTCCTAGAATAAAGGTTGTTTCTCCCGAGAATTCTACGGAGAATTTTCTCTTGAAAGCCAAGCTTTCACCGATTATTTATGGGAATATCATTTCCAAGAAATGAATATATTTACATTATCATTATTTAAGGACAGCCACTGTCTGTGCGCTCCCACTAACCCTCTCATATACACAAGAATCATTCTGTTTTGAATCAAATCATTGACTATCATGATTACATCAAAACAATAGTTCCAAGAACTTTATGCTTGCTTCAACCCAAACATGGATCGAACAACACGCAAACCTAGTTTGCTGGTTTTAGTACGACAAAATCGTCAGGATGTTATAAACATCCTCCAAAAGGTTTCCTTTTAAGGAAAGTGATTTTGACCTTTAACTGACACATTTCATAAATGAAACGTGCAGCTACAGCAAGCATTATCCAAATGGATTTACCGTGGCAACAGGTAAAAGGTTGAACCGTAATCAACACAATGTTGATAACGATACCTTTCCGCTACAAGCCTAGCTTTGTACGTTGGTATGTTGCCTTCCATGTATGTCTTCCTTGAAGACTTATACAGTACCTATAGGCACAATGCCTTATGGTACATCAACTAGTATTTTAACATAGTTGTTTTACATGGAATCCATTTCGGACTCATGGCACTTTGCCATAATAGGGAGTCGATACCTTGTATCACTTCCTCATACGTAGTTGGGTCTTCCTCAATAAGATTGACATCTTTATGAGGTGAGATCAGAAACCCATACCCTAGGTTGTTTTTTCTGACTCTCTCCGATCTACGCGGTTCTTGTGTATACGAAGATTAATGGTATATGTTCATCCTTGATGAACAGTTTGTGTTCCATTAAGGACTTCATGCCTTGAACTGTATTACTATCTTACTCCGATTTTCATCGAGTTTTACTGTCCTCCCACTTACCACTGCATATCGGTATTCCTCTAAGGAAGACCGCATGGTGAGCAACAATTACAATTGTTCTCTAGTGAGTTGTATAAGTACTATACTTATGGTTTTCCCTAGGATAACCTACATTTGGCACTTATCCGATTTAGGTTTTAGTTTGGCATCATCCAAACATATGCCCAGCATACCCAAATCGTTAGGAGTGAGAAACCCTTTCTTTCCCCTTGATATCCAATATGAATTCTGTCTAACAGATTTTCATGGAACCTTATTCAAATAAGTTTTGCACTGTTAATGCATATCCGTTGAAGGAAATGGTAGCTCAGAGCGACTCATGATAAACCTTATCATGTCCAACAAAATTCGGTTTCTCCGTACGGACACACCGTCAAACTGACGTGTCTCGGGAGGAGTCCTCATTTGAAAGAATACTATACTCTTTCAAGTATATGTGAAACTTATTGCTTAAGTATTTTCCATTTCGGTCTTACCGTGACGGTTTAATACTTTAGCCGATCTGTTTGTCTACTTCGTGTCGAAACTTTAAAAGTTTCTGATTTGTGTTCTTCAAAAGTAACACATAACCATAACGTGATGCCACATCCGTATATAGGTCACGAAATATTCATATCCATATCTAGCCTAGCTAGATATGGGCCCACTAACTTCACTATGAATAGGGCTTACAGATCGATGGCATTTATCACTATTACCAAGTAAATAGTATTTTAGGTACTTTACCTAAAGAACTAGATTCGTAGACTTTATTTGAATAATCAAATCAGTCCTAGTACCCACTTTTCAAAAGTGTGGATATACGAGTCTTGTTTATTGTGTCCTAGACAACAATGCCACATTTAAGTTTCATCTGATCAGATCAGTATGAGCTATTAGTTTGTCATATTATATGTTCGAGATTTTATTTATTTCAAAATATAAATACTGTTATTCACATCTAATGTGTTTATCTCAATGTCATCTTTATATAATGAAACACTTTAGTGTTCTAGAATATAAAGGTTTATCCACAATGGATTAAACACTGATATAGAGATAATGTTTCTAGTCTAACTAGTTACATTATAACAGTTTCCTAATTTAAGTACATACCCGAAGGTAGTTCCTAAATTTAGGTATCTAAGGTCGAAACAGCGACTTTCGTCCCGTTTCCGATTCGCAGATTAACCTCAGCTTGAAGTCAGTATCCTGCTCACAGCAGATTCTGAACATCAATACATATATTTTATGTACCACACTAAGTATTTAAAATCCAATTTCAATACTAGTAGTGAACATAATAATGACGAATATATTTAAAGTCAGAGCCTTGCTCTTTCTTTAATTCCTTCATGTCTGCCATATCCAAACGGCAGTCATTTTGGGATATGTTCTTTATCTTCCCAGAAGATCATAATGATTTTGCCTTTACCCTTTTTCAATATTTCAGAAGCTCTTTGCCAAGCCTTGGGTTTCTAGAATATTGAAGTAAGGTGCGCCTTGCGCTATTAGCCTAATTGTAAAGTTTGACTTTATCTCCTTGAGATTAGTCATTAACTCTCCAAGAGTTATTAATTGCAATTTTAATACTTCTTAATCTTAACATAGATTTATGACAAGTATTGGAATTAAGCACTAAAGTCATCATCACATAAATCTTCCAAAGATTATGCTCTACTATTTGCTTAATTCTGGGCTTAGGCTTAACAAGTTATTTTATCAAATAAAGTAACTTATTATTTATTTCCAGGACTATCCTGAAATTATTCCCAATTTGAAAATTAAACCATTTAAACATTTCAATCCAAGATTATGTTTTAAATGTCCAATCTTTCAATATATCTTGATTTTAATAGTCCAACTATTTAATCAATAATTAAGGTACTAATTATAATGATTACAATAGTCTAACTATTTAATCAACTATAATTCAATAGTTTAAAATCAATTATATTGATTACTATAATCCAATTATAAAATCAACTACAATTGAATAGTTTGAATATATATAGTCCAACTATTTAATAAAACAACAATTTAAATATTAGTCTAACTGATATTTAAATCATAACGACGAGTGATATTTGATTGAGCGCGTATGGCAAGTAATTGAACGAGTATTGCAAATTCAATTCTTGCCTCCCACTATTTTTCGGCGAGCCTCTAACCCTCTGTCGAGTACTCGGGAAACCGCGTTTCCTAGTGGGCTAGGATCCCGTTAAATAACACACAATCTTGACTTTGGCCAACAAATTGTATGATATTTAACTAGGTAGATCTCTAAGATCAATTGGATCCAATCCAATTCCTAGATCCAGTAGGCGGATATCCAAATCCTTAACATATATCTTATATATGCTAATACATCCAATGTATTGCCTAACCATTTTCCTCTGAATCAACTAAGCCTTGGCTTTGGCACAACAAGCTTAATGATCCCAGTCAAGCGCGACCCATTGACCATGGAAAGCTTCGTAATCAATGTCGATGGACAAGAAGTGGTCTTGACTTTGGCCAACAAACCACAACTTGGACAAGACACCAATAGAACAAAACTCTCGTGATTCAAACACATCTTCGACGGACAAAGGGCTTGACTTTGGCCAACAACCCAATGCCAATCTAGGATCTTGAGTATGAATCACTCAATGGAAGGAAAAACGCATGATATTTGATGAGGGTTTTTCGCGTGCAAATTGGCTACCAATTTATTATCTTTGTTAAGGTCTCATCATCATACACCCTTAAACATGCATTCTAAATACATAATAAAGCGCATATGAAAATAAACAATAATGATATGCGGATGGATACTTAACACATTGATCCTAGATCAAATCTCTCTTTTATCTCTCTCATAACTAGCACTTGTATTACTTCTACCCGTTACACTACACTTCTAAAGAAACCTCATATATATAGAGGGGAATAGATGAGAAGAGAATACAAATAGAAAAGAGGTGATAAGGCTGGACACGCAGGTCCAATTTAATAAATCGAATTTATTACAACAATTTCCAAAATTGCCCCCACCCGACTAATATCCATCCGATATACACTATTCATTCATCACAACCAAGTATTCACACAAGCATGTTATCAATCAATCTAATCAAAATAATTAATCTGATAATTAGTGATCATCCAATGTTCAAACAACGATTTGATTTTGATCGAGTCAAACTCGTTTTGCGAATAAGTACTCAAAGTACGAATTCTTGAATTAAATTAAACTACGTCATTAAATCCAATTTAATATGCATTCAATTCTAATTCATTATTTAATTCCAAATTAAATATTACACTTTAATAATAAACCTTTTACGACTTAAATTCCAAATTTAATCGCAACGCGTCTCAAAGACCGATTAACGTCCAACGTCAATTCAATTAAAGTCCAATGGGCTTTTAATTGATTTCTTAAGGCGTGGACTTTTGGTCAACTCGGGTCAAACCGAATAACCAAAATCCAATCCGGGATTTACCCCATTAGCCCATAAATCAATCTTGGCCCATTAGGCCCAATTAAACTTTAAAGGTTCATTAAATCGCATTTGGGCTTTATGGAAGTGGTTTTGGGCCCAATTGGATCCAATCCAATTTGCCTAAACCTAACTTTGTACAACAAAGCCCAACAAGCCCAATGACAACTTTAAAAGCCAAAATCCAATTTCAAGGCCCAATTAATTAAATACAAAAATCCAATTTCACATTCAATTAACCTAAAGTGTATTACATGATTAATTACCCAAATTAACATTTCTAAAACATTAATTTTTACAATTAATCATGCACAATTTCATTATCACATGCCCACACATTTAATGAAAAATCAAACCCATTTTCATGCTTCAAAGTCTTGGCAATTTGGGGATTTTATGTCCGATTCAAATTCAATCCAATCAATTACACAATCGACATTAAATCATATACCCAAATGATTTCCAATTCATCTAATGAACAAAAAATCAAAATTCCAAGACAATTTGGGCTTATCAAATTCGGCCAACATAAGAAAATTGGGGAAAAATGATCCAATCACATTTTCATGAAATTGATCCAATCAATCTTCAATTCAACTATATTTAAGCATACTTAATCATCCAATTTCATAAAATCATGCTCAAATTGAAAATACCCAATTTATCATTTTAGGCCAACTTTAATATTTGGGGAAAAATGTTTCTAACATTAATTCATGAAATTGATCTAATCAATATTCAATTAAACATGTATTAAGCATACTTAAACATCCAATTTATTCAAATCATGCTCAAATACAAAATACCCAAATTTTAAGCCCTAAACTTTCATGCTTGAACCTAGGCTCTTGATGCCATTGTTGGTGTTATTACTAGGTCCCAAGATCATCAAACAAGCATGATAAAGTGATGAATACATATCAAAGGAGTTGCGGAATACTTACATCGATCGGTTGAGACGATTGAAGACGAACAAAACGATTTTTTCCTTCAAATTCGGCCAAGGCAGTGAGCAGTCCACTGCTTGCAATTTTCAGATTTTGAGCTGAGATTTGAAGCTCCAAGCTTCGTCTAACGATTCCCGGCTCGTGGGTGGGTTTCCCTAACACCTTCGTATAACTCTCGGTGTGCTAGCACTTGGCTATTGCCACAAATCATGCCCTAAAGATCATCATCATTCACGCCCAAAGCAGTGCAGTCCACTGCCTTG
Source organism: Zanthoxylum bungeanum (assembly GCA_019454045.1). Lineage (NCBI taxonomy): Eukaryota > Viridiplantae > Streptophyta > Magnoliopsida > Sapindales > Rutaceae > Zanthoxylum > Zanthoxylum bungeanum. Next base: position 148,376 of record SKCR01025402.1, read on the forward strand.
GGCGTGAGCAAAGAGAGGGAAGAGAGATGAGATTTTAGGTTTTGGTTAAGGGAAAATGTGTCCAACACTTGCTTATATATTTTCCAAAATATATTAAATCATTTACCAATTATTTTTATTCTTTTAAAACAATAAAACAATTGTAAATGTTATATTAATTTCTTTTACCCTTGGTAAAAGGTGAAAGGGAAAAACTTTTACTTTTTCCAAAAAGTCAAAATTTTCCCCCAAAATTTTCCCTCCAATTTTAATGGTCAAAGTCAAAGAGTCAAAGTTACTTTTCCAAAAGGTGATTTGACTTTTATGACTTGCGATGTGATTTGCGATGCGACTTGCGGCACGTGATTCAAAATCGACGTAACGTCGCAAACACATTCCGAGCTCGGTTTCGATAATTCTAAATTAACGATTATCTCGATGCCTCGTTAATAAATCCAATTTACTAATCACGTCGCTCGAGAATTAATTCTAAATTAATTCAAGTGCCCGAATTAAAATCTAATTTTAATTCCTAATCGAAATCCAATTTCGTTTAATATATCGAATATATTATTTATCGATTAATTCCAAATTAATCGTTCTCTCTCTTTAAATTGATATTTTATCCCAGATAAAATATCTCCGTAATTAATCCCAGATTAATTTTCTCTCTCTTCTAATTAATCCCAGATTAATATATAATGCGAGTCATACGTCATCGGTGTATCATTGGGAAGCGACCCATGAGATCTCCGGATATGTTGGCAGTAAACTCGGTCGTCGGACTATCCGAACACGTAAGTACCAAGTATTACGTTTTACCGATTTACAAGACAAGGTTGGCCTCTAGCAAAGCGCCATGCCTACCCAATTCTCCGAAAATATCCTTACAGGAATATGTGATCTATATCAGGCGTAGTATACGTAGTATTGCGTATTTCGATCCAGTATCGGATGATCACGTGCTAGGCCTAGGGCTGGATATGTGTCTGCCCCGTACGAAGCACATGTCGGATGTCTGGTAACTAGTCTCTATAATCGGATATACATGACCGAGTCATAATATCCCGATAGCCGCGCAGCATATAAGAGCACTAATACCGTATCCTACGTGACCATCTTCTCCATATGACTGGAGTGACACTTCCGTCTTGACATCACACCCAATACACTACGATTCTCAATATACCCAGCATCGGCGTACACAGAACCTGTTAAAGCCCTGGACGACCTCAACTAAAGTACATTGATTGTCGCAAGTATTAGCGGTGCAAGTCTCAGGTTAAGACCAAATACACCTACCCTGATTGCAGACTCCCATAGACACAAGGTCATGCTACCAATGGGATTCTGCGGTGGTCTAATCCAGAGCGAAGCTGTTTCCCGTACCATCGGTGAAACACAACCTCCTATTACACTTGCCTGAGTATCCTATACCCAGATATACGAGAACTATGCCGTTATGTCTCACATAACACGCACAAGTGTAATACTAGTCTTTTACGCATCTATCGATGTCCAATCTCGACAATGCTCTGACTAGGGATGTTTAATGATTTATCCTTCGTTGATTGATACTGTCTCATATCATTCTCAATCTAGGAACAAATCATAAGGACCTCCCATCATTTATATATCTAATGTGATCTAATCACAAATGATAGGAGTGCAATCTCCTTTGTTACATAGTTAATTTGTACAACAACACTATGATCTGTACAAATAGTGACGCTATGGGTCATAACTGTCCAACAGCCAGCCTCCCTAGCGTTAATTTAACGTCGTCAACCAGACACAACCCCCCAAGGATCATGGTGGCTTATTCCTTCTGGTATCCACTGGGTTGTTATGACATGAAAAGAATTTTCTTGGCACTACTCTTTAGAGTTGGTCCCCTCAGTATTCTAGGGAAGTTTTACCCTTGTTATTGATGGGCATGAGGAAGCAATCTGCCCAACTGTACTTTTAAAGACTTCATTGTTTGCCTCTATATTTCCCAATGGTGTGTCCTCAATAATTGTTTCAGTCTTGACTTATTCTGCTCAAACCTCGCTGAAGTATTAGTAAACCAAACGTGCTCATGAGGTCTTGTAAGGGAGGTTTCTTCTCACTCTTGGATAGTTAAAGCCAAGTTAAGGTTTGTAAGATGATTCTCTATTTAGCATTATGAACAAGTTTCGGATGAGAGTAGTTTAGGCATATGATTTCCTCTATATTTGTTGAAATTCTGATTGTTAACATATTGAACTTGCTCATAGCTCGGTCCCTTCCAATAACAATATATTTACAGTTTCACTGATTCAATAGATAGTTGTACTCCTGGATTGTTTAGGGCTGCTACATGAGTCGATAGGATTGAAATCTGAGCTGTAAGTAAAACAATATGATCCACCTCATATCTACTGGCCACCTTGGTCGCCGTAGTTCGTTCACTTGGCCATTGAAAGTGGTTAATGGCTATTTCTTCTAACAGATTATAAGCATCCTCAGCTGACTTCTTGAATAGAGCTCCCCAACTGCTGCATCAACCACAGTCCTATTAGAACCATTCAGCAAATTATAGAACAACTGAATCTGGACCCAGTCTGCATAATCGTGTTGTGGGCATCTTCAGAGTAGATCCTTAAAGTGTTCACATGCTTCATACAGATTCTCAGTCTCCAGCTGCTTAAATATGCTAATTTATGCTCTTAGTCGAGCTGATTTAGTTGGTGGAAAGAACTTCTCAAGAAATTCTGTGGCCATATCTTGTCATGTCATGATACTCCCCATCTGTATTGATTGAAGCCAATCTCATGCTTTATCCTTTAAAGAGAATGAGAATAAGCGTAGCCTAATGGTCTCTTTAGTCACGCCATTCATCTTTATGGTGTCTTCCATCCCCAGGAACATCCTTAAATGCATATTGGGATCCTTTACAGCTGAACCCCTAAACAAATTCTTTTGCACCATGTTGATCAATGAAGGTTTCAGCTCAAAGTTGTTAGCATTGATTGGCGGATGCATAATACCAAAGTAATTATCATCTATGACCGGCTTGAAGTGATCTCAGATTACAACCTAGCTTGGATTGTTCTCTCTGTTTTCAGCTGACATTGCTTCTTTTACAAATTTTCTTTCTTTCCTTAGTCTCCTCGGTGTTCTTTTTATTTCATGATCAAACAAGAGCAAGTCGAGACTTGTGGATCTTCGCATTCACTGAAGTACAGAAAGAGGAAAAAATCAATAATTAAACCAAAAAAAATTAAATTAAAGATAAATAAAAATAAAAATCCAAATTAAATCTAAGATTACTTGGTAATAATATTAATGTGAATTAAACAAATAATCCCTGGCAACGGCGCCAAAAACTTGTTGCGATATTTTATATCGTACCGCGAGTGTACGGTGTTAAGTTTTAGTAAAGATAAGTGAAGGAGTGTCGAACCCACATGGATTGTGTTTAACTCACACCAAGTACTATAATTGATAATCTTAACTTTATTTAGAAAACAATTAATAAAAATTTAAATAAATAAATAAGATATAAAAATAATTAAATATGAGGAACTAATACGAGAGAGATTCTAGAGTCCGATTTCACCTAGCTATCCCATATGTATTTGTCATGGCAATTAATCTTTGTTTAGTTGTATTGTGTATAAGTCAAGAATCCTAAAGTATCACTCATTCTCCGAGCAATAGTGAAAATATTATCAACTACAGACTTCGATATCCCTATAAAAATCTAGTAATCAACAACTCATTACACTTTGTGATTTTATGTTAACGATTTCAAATGAACTATAGATTCTCCCGAACTCTATAAAACTCCTAGGTTATATTCTCTATATCCTATTCAAAATCTCTCTCTCCCGAGTGATAGATTCTAAACATTCATCATCTCAATTTGTGGCCAACAAACAAAAAGCATTAAACGCAAGAAAATAATAAAAAAAAAACTGAATAAAAACTTCATAACAATCAAATTAGAAAACAACACATAGGTTCAAGAATTAGTTACATCATCCTCTAGAATAATGAAGTTAGTTCATGACTAAAGATAAAAACAATAAAAATGGGGTCATGAACATATTGGACATCATTAGAGTTTAAATAAGAAAACTATATGATAAAATCTGAATTGAATCCATTTCTCTTTGGACTTCACTATTTTCGTCTCCTCTTGTCGCTCTTCAATCCTCCTCTTTGGATCTCTCTAAAATATGTGTTGTGTGTCTTTACGTTGTGTATTAGCCTCATCTTTTAGGGTTTTGGACAAGCTTGTGTATTTATAATAAAGTCTTTGAGTCTTTATGCATGTAAAACCCTAAAAATTGGTGTTTCTAAGCTATGTATGGAACCGCGGCGCTGGCAAGTGGCACCGCGATGCCAAACTTGATGGAAATTATACTATGCAGAATTTCGTGGGCTTTCTGGGATTATACTTTCTGCGTTTTTGCTCTTCCCGTGTGCTTCCAATGCATCCGTAAGGTCTCAAAACAAGTCAATTTGCCCCAAGATCCATGTTCCAATGCTTCATACAAATAAAACATAAAAGAAATTAAATATACATTAAATGATAAGGAATCTAACAAAACAGTAAGCTAAGAATGCAGGAATAAATTGGTATAAACCGCACTTATCAAAGTGGAACAACACAAGTATCATTCTGAGCAATCTTGTTAAGCTCATCAACAGGCTTCAAGGAATGGAATTAGAGCATCATTTGGTAGAGAATTGATTGAAATTATAAGTTAGTTTATAAGTATTACAATGAAAGTATATGCTAGTTTATAAGCTAACTAAACTCTGTACCAAATTCTATATAGGCGTTGATATGATATGGTTTATGGCACTTTAATTTTAAGCCCGTGTGAGTAGTAATTTGGTTAAAGAGTAATTTCATGTAGACCCGGCCCAGGTTCTGGTTTGGAATCGAAATTGAACCGGAATCGAATCAGATGGAACCGTAAGGTTGCAGTTCCATTCGGTTCCGGTTTCAAAATCATAACCGAACCAAAATTCATTTCGATTCGATTACGATTTCACATCTTTAAGGTTCGATTTGGTTCCCATTCGGAACCGGAACCAAATCATTTTTTCAAAAAAAAATAAAGGATCGAGTTGGAATCAAACAGATTTTTCTTGGTTCTATGGTTTCAAAAAAACTAAAATCATAACTGAACCGATTTTGAACCGATTCGGTTACGATTTCACCTTCTTAGAACTGTAACCGGACAGTTTGATTTGATTTCAGAACCGAACTGAACTGTTGGCCAAGCATAATTTCATGAGCAAGAATTTTAGGATTAGCTGTAGCACTTGAAAGCCTAAACCATAAGTAATGAGGAAGATGTGATATAAAATATTAATAGTAGAGAGAATATAAATAAGTTTATATTATTTTAATTAAATTGAATAGACTCACTTTAATAATATTTTTTTGATATATAAATAATTATAGATAACTTCAACCACACCACCTTAAATAAAGTTTAGAGATACAAAATATTATATAATAATAATATAATATAGATAAGTCACTCTTCAATATGGAAGAGTAAGAAGTGAAATTTCACTTGAAAAATATCAATTGATATGTCTCTTGGAATTAATATTGATGACATGGAAGCAAATCAATAATATTCGATGAATATTTTCAAGTTACTCTAAAAATTTACAATCATCCGTAAAGACATGCAATCCAAATAATAGGCTCGTAGCCCATTAGTAACTTATGCTCTAGTGGATTTCTCCCCAAATATTTGTGAGAGCATATCGCCGAACTTAATTTCAGAATACTTTTAAGGATACACTACAAATATATCTATCTAATTAGATAGGCGGGGCAATCACAAATAGTATCAGAGCTGGATGCTAATCGAAAGTGTGCCTACGAAAACGTTGCACCCCAACAGGTGGTGGAATATATAATTACACATAGCTTGTGAGGGATCATGATTATTGGTTAACTCTCTCAACTAGTTGGAGGCCTCTTGAGTGGTGTTGATCCAAGACCAAAAATAAAATCATTAATAGCCAGGTTTTAGAGTTGGGCCACCAAAACGAACAATATATTCATTGCGTACTTTGATACTAAGAGGAGCCCTTTTGGGTGGGGTTGAGCTTATACCAAGAGCAAAATTGTAAGAGGTTAGTATTTCGAAGTCTGGATACCTTGGACCTCCAAAACGGACAATAACATCGCTGCATACTCTAATATCAGGTGGAGGACTTTAGGTGGCTCATGCCAAAAATAAAACCGTGAGCGATTAAGGCTTCAGAATTCGGTCACCTTAGACCGCACTAGCAAATAGTATCTTAGTAATTGAGCTAGATCATCACAAATAGGAAGATGACTATAGATTGTGTAACACATTCCAAAAAAAGAAAGATAAAAATGAAAAAGACATACAATGCAAGCTCAATGGCTAGACGTGAAAAACTTTACCCATCACTACCTATCCGTTGCCAAATTTTCAAAACTCTTAGCCCATAATTATTGGAAGTGGAACTTTTCATTGATTGGACCAAAATACCCTCCTGAGATTGGCATACAATATCAGGAAATCCAAACCTCAAATTCTAATTGGTGGCCGATAATGGATGTGGCAGATACTTTTGCTGCCAATTATCTTATCCTCTCTGCACTCATATCCAATTACATTTACTCATTTTGGTCACAAATCAAGTGTACTTTCTATAAATACAACACATCACTTGATATTTCTTTCATTCTCAACATTAGTCCGGAAAAAAAAAATCCTAAAGAAGCAAAGTGAAACACTAAGTTACTTAATGGCACTCCAAGCTGCAGCTTTGATTCCCTCTGCTTTCTCAGTCCCCAAAGAGGTATGTTTTCATTTTTGGGGGTATGATTTCTTGTAATGGGCTTGTTGTTCTTGCTGTTTCGATGGAAAATAACACTTGGGGTTTACATTTTTGTACATAATATTTGTTGCATGCAGGGCAAAACCAGTGCATCTTTCAAGGACTCTAGTCTTTTTGGAGTCTCATTCTCAGAACATGCAAAAGCTGATTTCATTTCTTCTGGATTAAGACGCAAGGTATGTTGTTTACAGCAAACATATGACTAATTATGCAAACAAGAACCTAAAGCCTTGATGAAAAAAGTTATAGTTCTTCTGTACGAGTATATGGCTATTTGAAAAAAAATGCAAAATACAAGAGATTAAGTTATGGAATTTAAATTTTGCTTACTTAAAAGACAAGAGTACATGGTGAGGATGACCCTTGGGGTGACCGACGCCGTAAGGTTATTCCATTATGGCTTCGAGGACATAGATTTGAGTAGCAAAAATAGTAAATTTGTAAAAAATAAAAAATAAGGATAAGGTAAGGCACATAATGAATCCTCCCCAGTGCCGTGAGCCATCTTAAGATAAGAAAACATAGTATTAATGAGATTTTTTTGGGTAAAGTATTGTAAAGATTAGATTGCATTTGCATATTACATATTGAGATGGGATTAAAATATGTTAAATTTGTCATAATTGTCGATGTTTTATGAGTTGGTGTGTGTATGCATAGCATAATTGGATTTACACTGCAGAGGGAATTCAGCCAAAGAAATGGGGTGGTTCGAGCCCAAACAACGGCCACTGCCTCTCCAGCAGTCAATGTGTCTTCACCACAAGGGAAGAAAACACTCAGAAAAGGCACTGTTATAATCACCGGTGCCTCGTCTGGGTTGGGTCTAGCCACAGCTAAGGCTTTGGCCGAAACTGGGAAATGGCATGTAATCATGGCCTGCAGGGACTTTCTCAAGGCGGAAAGAGCGGCTAAATCGGCTGGCATGGCTAAGGAGAACTACACAATTATGCATTTAGATCTTGCTTCCCTTGACAGTGTTCGCCAATTTGTTGATACCTTCAAGCGATCAGGCAGGCCTCTTGATGTGCTGGTTTGCAATGCCGCTGTTTATTTTCCAACTGCTAAGGAGCCTACATTTACTGCTGAAGGATTTGAACTTAGTGTTGGAACCAACCATCTTGGCCACTTCCTCCTTTCACGGTTGTTGCTTGAGGACTTGAAACAATCTGATTACCCATCAAAACGTCTCATCATTGTTGGCTCAATTACAGGTACTCATCCGTATGCAGTAGGCATTTACATCTATCAAATGTAGCAAATTTTTTACATTGATGCACTAACTGTAGGTTTATGATGCATGATGATTCAGGAAACACAAATACCTTGGCTGGAAATGTACCTCCTAAGGCCAACATTGGAGACATGAGGGGACTTGCTGGAGGTTTAAATGGGCTAAACAGCTCAGCTATGATTGACGGTGGAGATTTTGACGGTGCCAAGGCCTACAAGGACAGCAAAGTCTGCAACATGCTCACCATGCAAGAGTTTCACAGGCGTTTCCACGAGGAAACTGGCATCACATTTGCTTCCCTTTATCCTGGCTGCATTGCTACAACAGGCTTGTTCAGGGAGCACATTCCCTTGTTCAGGCTTCTCTTCCCTCCATTCCAAAAGTACATCACCAAGGGCTTTGTCTCTGAAGATGAATCCGGAAAAAGACTTGCTCAGGTAAAAATAACATGACTATGTGCTTAATGATTTATATCATGCATAGATATGTGATTGAGGACTATATGGCATGATCTGAACTGGTTGCTTCTGTTAGGTTGTGAGCGATCCAAGCTTGACAAAATCAGGTGTTTACTGGAGCTGGAACAAGGACTCGGCTTCTTTTGAGAATCAGTTGTCTCAGGAAGCCAGCGACGTTGAGAAGGCACGTAAAATCTGGGAGATCAGTGAGAAACTTGTTGGTTTGGCTTAATTCAGCCTGGAGGTTCTGTCTACCGGTCTTTGCCACGGGAGAGAATGATGAACTTGGAAGGTTTGTTCAGTAGCGCGGAGTTTGGATTTTGTAGACAGTTTTCCCCCCTAGATGTAGATGACTTGTGATTCAAAAAATGTCAATAAAAATCACTCACCCCTGTTGCAAAGTGCAAGTTCCTCTTAAAAAGTCTAATATGAATGGAAAAATAATCATTTCATGTTCATGTTAATTGTACTTAATGGTCTGCTTTTGAACATTTGGATTTTAGCTGAATAATGATGGCATGTAGATTAAGATACTGGATTTCAAAATTCACAAGTCCCTATCCTCATCTAATTTTCAGAAAGCAGCTTAAAGTTAATAAGCAGGGCACCTAGCTTCCCAAGGTTTCAGGAATTCATCTAGTTTGCAGGAACAAAAATGATACTCACACATATTTTTACCGAAATTTTTACAAACTCTCTCATCCCATATCAAGTGTTTTTGGACCCCGATTTGAATGGGTAAAACACAGTATCCCACACTCTTACAAATCTTATTCATGAACCCTGGTCTCCTCAATGGCAACTCAACCCATTTTTAGCACACCCTTTGAAAACCTTTTTTTTTTCCTATAAACGATATTATTATTAAATAAATTATCAAGATTTCATATTTTACTAATAAAATAATGTTAAAAATACAATTCTCAAAACTATATGCCCTATTCAACGGATGGAAAACATAATATGTATAACAAAATGGATAATAATAAGTTTGCTATTAAAAAAAAAGGAAAAAAGAAAATAACATGCATGATGTAGAGTCAAATTTGCCTTATCCTTTTCAATTTTAAATTTAAAAATTAAATATCTTCCAAATTATAATTTTTTTTTTTTTTTTTACATATTATTGGTTTATAAATCATGAACTTTAAAATAAGTATTACGATCTTCGAAGGAAAAAATGATATAAAAAATGATTCTTATATTTTCATATTTATAAGTTACATATAAGTAAAATTTATACGTAAGAAACATTGTCCAAAAAAAAAAGAATCAAAAGGTCAAAATTAATTTCAAAGTCACTATATTGCAACAGTCACATCACAATCACAATTCTCATTTCTCATTTCACAGTTCACAAACATATTCACAATCACATATATAATTCAGTCACAATATGAGTAATATTTTTAAGTTACAATGACAATTATAAATATTCGGTCATATTTTTCAGTCACAATACTAGTCCATACATAATACTCAATCATATTTCTCGGTTATAAATACTTAATCAAAATTAGTAAGTCATTTTACATATCTAAAAATATATTTGAATATCTCCAAACATTAAAAAAAAAATTTAAAAATTTATTTGAAATTCACCCTTTGAAAAAAAATTCATGAACAATGTTTAAAAAATAATTTGTTTAAAAAATAATTTTAAGGTTGAATGAAGATGGGTAAAATAGAGATATAAATATGATAAAAGTCAATTTAAAACTATACTTTAAACTAAATATGGAGAAAATTAGAAAATTACTTCTGACACACATTATGAGCTTATCCTTTTAGGAATTAATCACCAGAAAAAGTGAATTTTTAAATTTTTTTAAAACTTAAAATTTACTAATTTTCTAGCCATTAATAATGATGACCCATTAAATATTTATGTTATTAAATTGTCCATAAATAAAAAAGAGGGGCAAAAAAGGAATATCAATCTTCATCGGGGCCCCAACAGAAGCCCATTTAAACTCTAGTTCTGCTTACGGGTTTAACTAGGGCTTATTATCTCTCTCTCGTCATCA
>SKCR01025403.1:0-123325 GCA_019454045.1 Zanthoxylum bungeanum
GAAAATAATTGTTACCTCCCAGTGAATCAACCTCAAATGGACCACAAATATTAGAGTGCACCAGACTGATCAACTATGATATTCTCTTTGAAGAGAAATTAAATGAGACTCTGTGTTGCTTACCAAAAAAACAATTATTGCAAGGACCTAGTGCAACATCCTTGGTAAACTCTTTCTTGGTCAAGGTAGATGATCATTTCTCACTCATGTGATCAAGTCTCTGGTTCCACAGATTTTGAGAAGCCTATTATACATTGAGAATGTCTGTATAAATCTTCATATGAGTCTTGTATAGTGTACCGTAAATATGTCCTCGAGCAACAACCATAACACATTTTGTCATTCTTCATGTGTCAATTCTGAAGTAACTGTCATAGCCCTGTTTGTCAAGAGCTATTCCCGATAGTACATTTAGCCGGAGTTATGGAACATCCAGGATATCATTCAAGATTAATGTACACCCGACATTTGTCCGCAACTAAATATCACCAATTCCTACTATCCTAGAGGAACTAATATTTCCCATCTTCACTGAACCAAAGTCTTATGCTTGGTATGTTGTGAAGTAATCTATGTGAGGAGTGACATGGTATGATGCTGTAGTATCTACCACATACTCAACTGTTAGTGTCTCTAAGACATGCCAAGGATCTCTAAACATGATTCTAGTGTGAATTTAACAAGTAAGTTGCAGAATACTTACATTATTCGGTTGGAAAATTCAAAAATTTTTCTTTGGATGTAGAAGCTCCAAGCTTTGAGATGAGTTCCAAACCCTTATCACCTTAAATCAACTCACAAAGTGCTAGCTTGATGAATTTTTGCAACAAAAATTCAAGAACAAGAGGGAGAAGGTTTCGGCCTTGGTGGGAGGAAGAGAGAAGATGGTGACTAGTTATTTTTGTTTTCCAAAAACTTAATACAAAAGTTGGTGGTTGTATTACTTAAATGCAACATTTAAGTTTTGCCAACTACTCACATCAATGAATGACATGTGATGTGAGTTAATGGGTCCCACCCAATTTAAATTCCAAATTTAAGTTGACTTACACAACACACAACTAATACTTGGGCTCAGGTTCGTTTAATCTGATTAAACAATTTTCCCATCGCTTAATAATTAAATCCAATTTAATTAAATAATTATGCATCGCAAAATTATTACGATAGTCGCTTACGAATTAATTCCAAATTAATTCGTTCGCTTGAATTAAAATCCAATTTTAATTCCGTATTGAAATCCAATTTCAATTAATATATCCAATATATTATTTTAGCCCAAATAAATAAATAAAATAGAAAAATCCAATTTAACTATTAAATTTATTTTATCGATTAATTCCAAATTAATCGCGTTCTCTCTTCTAGACGAATTTAATCCCAGATAAATTTTTGCCGCAATTAATCCCAAATTAATTTTCTCTCATAATTAATCCCAAATTAATTCTGTTCGAGTCAAATGTCATTGGTGAATCTTTGGGAAGCGACCCAAGAGATTCATGGATATATTGGCAGTAAATACGGTTGTCGGACTATCCGACATGTGCGTACCCCGTACCACGTTCTCACCGATTCACAAGACATGGTTGGCTTCTAGCAAAACACCGTGCCTATCCAATTCTCCAGAAATATTCAACGATGAATATATAATCTGTATCAGGCGTAGTATACAAAGTATTGCGTAATACGATCGAGTATCAGATGTCACATGCTAGGCCTAGGGCTGGCGCTGTGTCTGCCCCGTACGAAGCATATATCGGATCCCGCGTAACTAGTCTCTGTAATAGGATAATCATGACCTAGTCATACTATTCCGATGGCTGCAGCATTTAAGAGTACTAGTACCGTATTTTGCGTGATCATCATCTCCATATGACTGAAGTGATACTCCCATCTTGACATCACATCCAATACACTATGATTCTCAGAAAACCCAGCAGAGGCGTACACAAAACCTGTTAAAGCTCCGGACGACCAATACCAAAGCAAACTGATTGTCGCAAGTAATAGCGATGCAAGTCTCAGGTTAATGATCACATACACCTACCCTGATTCAGATTCCCATAGACACATAGTCATAATACCAATGGGACTCCGATGGGTCTATCCAGAGCGAAGTTGTTTCCCGGTCAGACGGCTAACAGAACCTCTTATCACACTTGCATAAGTATCCAATACTTAAATATATGAGAACTATGCCGTTAAGCTTCCATAACGCGCACAATGTAATACTAGTCTATTCGTATTATCGATGTCCGGTCTCGATAATACTACGACTAGAGATATTTAATGATTAAAACCGTTCATGGATTAATACTGTCTCATATCTTATTAATCCAATTTAACCATATGGACTTTTATAATTTATATATCCAAATAATCCAATTACAAAATGATAAAATAGAAATTTCCTTTGTCACATAGTTAATTTGTACAAAAACACCATGTTCTTTACAAATAGTGATGCTATGGGTCATAATTGTCCAACATCAACATCTTGGGTTGTGGTGTGAAGACATGTCTCTTCTTGTATGGAGCATATCGCTACATCTTCTTGGACAACTACTAGTGTCTCTCATTCTTTATTCTTCGACTGGAAATTACATTGGCTCTGCTCTAGTTGCAGTTTTCGGTAATTCTTCTTTAAGTGGCCTTCTATGCCACAATGATATCACTTATAGATAGACATCTTTCCATCCGAGGATCTACCTTTGGTTTTACTTCTGTCTCTCTATCTTTCTTTTCTTCGATGTCTTCCTCGAGTCTCCGTAACGAAGGCTTCTGTCTGTTATGAGCCAATATTTTCTCATGGACTCTTCATTAGACATAGCATCTTTACCATATGCATGTTAAGTTTGCCTTCTGGAGCCGAATTGCTGAGAGTAACTACCAATGTCTCCCAACTATCAAGAAGATAACTAAGTAGTAGGAGGGCTTGTATTGTTAGGATTAGTGCTGCCAATTCAGATCGTATTTATGTCCGATTCATGAATACGAACAATAACATTTTCTATAATATTACTTATTTATGGTTACACCTCTTATTTTTATATAAGTATTTGATCTAATAATAATTAGATTGAAACTAAATCTAGTTTTGTGATATGTATATATTAGACAAAGGCCCAATGATTTACAACGTAGTTCGTAGTTACAACGTAGTTTGTAATTGACATTGGGAAATGTCACTATAAGTTGTATATTCTCAAATAAAGTTCCTGGTCAAGGTTTACTAACACGGGTCAGTTAGTAAAATCTGTTGAGACCAGTACATATCGTATATCGAGACTTGATCCGATGGGTTTATCCCAATAAACCATGAGTCTTGGGAGAATCATATAGATGTGTAGGTGTTTATTTGATAAACACTGAATGAATCACCGAAGATTTCCTAATAGATGGTACACCAACTGTTGGACAGTTATGACCCATAGCATCACTATTTGTACAGATCATGATGTTGCTGTACAAATTAACTATGTGACAAAGGAAATTGCTCTTCTGTCATTTGTAATTAGATTACCAAGATGTATAAATGATAGAAGGTCCATATTATTAGTTCCGGATTGAGATGATATGAGACAGTATCAATCCATAAAGGTTTAATCATTAAATATCCCTAGTCGTAGTATTATCGAGATTGGACATCGATAATACGGAATAGACTAGTATTACACTTGTGCGCGTTGTGGGAGCATAACGACATAGTTCTCATATATATGGGTATATGATACTCATGCAAGTGTAATAGGAGGTTGTGTTTACCGATGGTACGGAAACAGCTTCGCTCTGGATAGACCCCTCAGAATTCCATTGGTAGTATGACTATGTGTCTATGGACGTCCGAATCAGGGTATGTGTATTTGGTCTTAACCTGAGACTTGCACCGCTAAAACTTGCGACAATCAATGTACTTTAGTTTTGGTCGTCCAGGGCTTTAATAGGTTCTGTGTACACCTCTTCTGGGTATATTGAGAATCATAGTGTATTGAGTGTGATGTCGAGATGGAAGTATCACTCCAGTCATAGTGGAGATGATGATCACGTAGGATACGAAACTGGTTCTTTTATGTACTGCAGTCATCAGGATAATATGACTAGGTCATGATTATCTGATTATAGAGACTAGTTACCAGAGATCCGATATGTGCTTCGTACGGGGCAGACACATTCCAGCCCCATGCATTGTACGTGACATCCGATACTGGATGGAAATACGTAATACTACGTTTACTACGCCTGATATAGATCACATATTCCAGTAAGAATATTTCTGGAGAATTGGGTAGGCATGGTGCTTTGCTAGAAGCCAACCATGTCTTGTAAATCGGTAAAAACGTAGTACTAGGTACATACGTATTCGGATAGTCTGACGACCGGATTTACTGCCAACATATCCGAGGATCTCATGGGTCGCTTCCCGAAGATTCACCGATGACGTATGACTCACACTTTATTAATTTGGGATTAATTAGATGAGAGAGAAAATTAATCTGGGATTAATTACAGAGATATTTTATTTGGGATAAAATATTATTAAAAGAAAGAGAACGATTAATTTGGAATTAATCGATAAAATAATATATTCGATATATTATACGAAATTGGATTTTGACGCGGAATTAAAATTAGATTTTAATTCGGCGAACGAGTTAATTTAGAATTAATTCGTTAGCGACGTGAATAGTGATTTTGTTAGGCATAATTATTTAATTGCGTCGCAACAGAAAATTAGTTAATTTGGAATTAGCGAACCCGAGCCCGAGAGTGTTTGCGGGTGTACTCGCATTGCGAATTTAAGTGCGGCCCACAAATCACATCAAGCGTCAAACCACTAGTCACATCAAGCGTCAAATCACTTGTCACTTTGAGTGATGTGATGTCTAGTCACTTTTGATGTGAATAATGATGGTAGTTGATGGATGTGGTTGTTGGCATAAATGTCTTGACTTTTTGAAAGCAAAAAGTTTGGTATTTGATTTTTAGAAATTCAATTAAAAATATTTCAAGACAACCTAACACATCTTATCTCTCTCATTCTCTTATCTCTCACGCCCAAGGGGCATTTCTTCTTCATTTTCACTGCAAAATACCGTGAGATGTAGGAGATGCATATGAAGTTTTGGAGCAAAATTTCCGGAGTGCTAGCACGCTTTAAGGGTCTTGCGAATGTGATAGGGAAACCGACTTGTGAGCTTGGAATCACCATTCGAAAGCTTGGAGCTTGGACCGAATTTGGAGCACAAAATTCCTCAAATGCCGAGAGCTCAAAGAGGGAAAAGCATGAAGATTTTTGTTGTTCCTAGCGTCACGAAATTCGGTGGTTGTAAGTATGATTCCGCCATGCTTTTACGAGTATTCACATATATGTTTCATTGCTTGAATTGATCCTTGGGACTTAATGAAACCCCAACAATGGTATCTTGAGCCATTTTGAGCATGAAACTTGATTAGGGTAAAATTGGGCAAAATTGATTTGAGCATGTTTGAGTGAAATTGATTGTTTGAGTATGCTTAAATTATGATAACATGGTGTTATGCATTGTCAATTTGATGAATTTTGAATTGGACAAATTTTCCCCAAATTAGTTGGCTTGGCCAAAACTAGTAGCTTGCCCTTGGTCATGGTATTTTTTGATTTTGATCATTGGATGAGTTGAAATCATTGGGGAATGTTGATTGTGGATTTAATTGGATTGAAACCGAATCGAACAATAAAAACCCCATGAATGCCGAGACTCTGAAGCATGAAAATGATTGATTTTTTGATTCAAATATGTTGGACATGTGTTGATGATAATGAGCATAATTAATTGTGCAAATTTGTGTTTTGGAAATTTTAATTTGGGTAATTAATTATGGCATACACTTTAAATTAATTAATTGTGAAATTTGGAATTTTGTAAGTTAATTAATTGGGCCAAATTTGGAATTGAGCTTTTAAAGTTGTAATTGGGCTTAATGGGCTTGGTTGTACCAAGATTGGTTTAGGCTAAATTGGTTGGATCCAATTGGGCCCAAAACCATATCCATAAAGTCCAATTATGACTTAATGGACCTTTTATATTAATTGGGCCTAATGGGCCTAAATTGGTTTCTTGGCAAATAAGGGTGATTCATTAAATGGGCTTTGGTATTTGGTTTTGACCCATATTGACCAAAAGTCCATGCCTTAAGAAATTAATTAAAAGCCCATTGGACTTTAAATTAAATTGACATTGGATGTTAATTGGGCTTTGAGACCCGTAACGATTAGATTTGGAATCTAAGTCATAAAGTACATTAATAAAGTGTAATATTTAATTTGGAATTAAATAATGAATTAGTATTAAATACAAATTGAATTGGATTTAATGTTGTAGTTTAATATAAATCAAGAATTCGTACTTTGAGTACTTATTCACAAAACGAGTTTGACTCGCGCAAAATCAAATCGTTGTTTGAACATTAGATGGTCATTAATTATTCAGATTAATTAATTGGATTAGATTGATTGATAACATGCTTGTGTGAATACATGGATGTGATGTATGAATAATGCATATCAGATGGATATTAGATGGGTGAGGGCAATTTTGGAAATTGTTAATAAATTTAGAATTTATTAAATTGGACCTGCGTGTCCAGCCTATTACCTCCTTACTCTTTGTATTTCTCTTCTCACCTATTCCCCTCAATGTAAATGAGGTTTCTTTAGAAGTGTTATATAATCGGGTAGAAGTAACTTGTGCTAGTGGGAGAGAGGAAATGGAGAGATTTGTTCTAGGAACAATGTGTTTAAGTATCCATCCGCATATCATTATTAAATTTATTTATACGCGCCTTATTATGTTTTTAGAATGCATGTTTAAGGGTGTATGATGATGAGACCTTAACAAAGATAATAATTGGTTGCCAATTACACGCGAAAAACCCTCATAACATATTAAGCGTTTTCCTTCCTTGAGTGATTCTTACTCAAGATCCAAGACTGGCATTGGTTTGTTGGCCAAAGTCAAGACCTTCCCGTCGAGGATGTGTTTGAATCATGAAGGTTTTGTTCCATATCGGTGTGTCTTGTCCAAGTTGTGATTTGTTGGCCAAAGTCAAGATCACTTCTTGTCCATCGACATTGATTACGAAGCTTTCCAAGGTCAATGGGTTCCGCTTAACTGGGATCACTAAGTTTGTTGTGCCAAAGCCAAGGCTTAGTTGATTCAGAGGAAAAAAGGTTAGGCAATATATGGATATATTGGCATATATAAGATATATGTTTCGGACTTGGATGTCCACCTACTGGATCTAGGAATTGGATGAGATCCAATTGATCTTAGAGATCTACCTAGTTAATTATCATATAATTTGTTGGCCAAAGTCAAGATTGTGTGTTATATAACGGGATCCTAGCCCACTAGGAAACAAGGTTTCCCGAGTACTCAACAGAGGGTTAGAGGCTCGCCGAAAAATAGTAGGAGGCAAGTATTAAATTTGCAATATTCGTTTAGTTACTTGCCATAAGCGCTCATTTCAAACATTTCGTCGTTACATTAATATATTAGTTGGACTAATAATTAATCGTTGTTTTAATTGAACAGTTGGACTGTATTCAAACTATTTCATTTATAGTTGATTATATAATTGGATTATAGTAATCAATATATTTGAATTAACCATTTCAATTAATAATTGATTTTATAATTGGATTATAGTAATCAATATAATTGAATTTAATCAATTAAATTATAATTGATTATATAGTTAGACTATAGTAATCATTATAATCAATAGTACCTAAAATCGTTGATTAAATAGTTGGACTATTAGAATCAAGATAATTGAAAGATTAGTGTTTAAAACATAATCCTGGGTGAAAATGTATTTAAACGACTTTAATTTTCAAATTGAGAATAATGAATCAGGATAGTCCTGAAAACTAAGAAGTTACTTTATTTAATAAAATACATCTTAGGCCTAAGCCTGGAGTTAAGCAAATAATAGAACATGATATTTGGAATATTCATGTGATGATAACTTTAGTGCTTAATCCAATAAGCTTGCCAAATAGACTCCTTAATTTCTTAGTCAGAACTAAGGATTAGATCCTTATAGTATGATATTGAAATTGAAGGATCTTCATAGATCTATCCTTAGATCTTAGAAGTACTAATTGCAATAGAAAACTCTTGGAGAGTTAATGGCTATTCTCAAGGATACAAAGCCAAAGTTTACAATAAGGCAAAAAGAGCAAGGAGCATCTTATTTCGACATTCTAGATGGCCAAGGCTTGGCCAAAGGCTTCTGGGTGTGGAAAAGTGGCAAAGGCAAAGTCATTATAATCTTATGGGAAGACAAATGACATATCCCAAGATGTCTGCCTAAACTGTGGCAAACGGGGACACGAAAGCGTGACTGCCGTATGGACAACGCAGATATGAAGGAAGTGAAGACGGTGCAAGGCTCCGACTTCAAATATGTTTGTTATAAATATGTTCACTACTAGTATTAAAATTGGATTTTAGATACTAAATATGGTACATAGATATGTACTGGTGTGCAGAATCTGCTATGAGCAGGATACTGACTTCAGTTGAGATTAATCTGCGAATCGGAAACGGGACGATAATCGCTGTTTTAACCGTAGATACCTAAGTTTAGGAACTACCCTTTGGGTGTGTACTTAAATTAGGAAACTGTTAAAATGTACCTAGTATGACTAGAAATATTATCTCTATATCAGGGTTTAACCCATTGCGGGTATACCTTTATATTCTAGAATACTAAAGTGTTTTATTATATAAAGATGATATTGAGATAAGCACATTAGATGTGAATAAGAGTATTTATATTTTGAATATAAATAAATCTCAAACATATGACATGACAAAAAAATAGCTCAAACTGAATAAATCAATTGAGACTTATAAGTGGCATTGTTGTCTGGGACACAATTAAACAAGACTCGTATATCCACACTTTCGAAGAGTGGGTACTAGGACAAATTTGATTCTATTCAAATGATGTCTACGAATCTAGTTTATTGGGCAAAGTGCCTAAAACACCTTTTACTTGGTAAAAGTGTAAGTGCCACCGATCTGTTAGCCCTTGTTCATAGTGACGTAAGTGGGCCCATATCTAGCTAGGCTAGAGGTGGATATGAATATTTCGTAACCTTTATGGATGTTGCATCGCGTTATGGTTATGTGTTTCTTATGAAACACGAATCAGAAACTTTTGATTAATTCAAAGAGTTTCGACACGAAGTAGACAAACAGATCGGCTAAAGTATTAAACCATCACGGTTAGACCATGATGGAAAATACTTAAGCAATATGTTTCTCAAATACTTGAAAGAGTATAGTATTCTTTCAATGAGGACTCCTCTCGGAACATGTCAATCTGACGGTGTGTCCGAACAGAGAAACTGAATTTTGTTGGACATGAAAAGGTTAATCATGAGTTGCTCTGAGCTACCATTTCCTTCAACGGATAAGCATATACATTGCAAAACTTATTTTGAATAAGGTTCCATAAAATCTGTTAGACAGATTTCATATTAGATATGAACAGGAAAGAAACTGGGTTTTCTCATTCCTGGTGATTTGGGGATGCTAGAAATATGTTTGGATGATACCAAACTAAAACCCAAATCGGAAAAGTGCCTAAGTTGTAGGTTATCCTAGGGAAACAAAAGTATAGTACTTATACAACTCACTAGAGAACAATGTAATTATTGCTCACCATGCGGTTTTCCTAAGAGGAATGCCGATATGCAGTGGTAAGTGGGAGGAAAGTAAAACTCGATGAAAATCGGAGTAATACTGTTCCAGGCACCGATTTCTTAATGGAACACAAATAGTTCATCAAGGATGAATATATACCAATAATCTTTGAATACACAAGAACAACGTAAGTCGGAAAGAGTCAGAAAACAACATGGGGTATGGTTTTCTGATCTCACCTCAAGTAGATGTCAATCTTATTGAGGAATACGAACTGACTTTGTATGAGGAAGTGATACAAGGTATCGACTCTTTATTATGGCAAAGTGCCATGAAGTCCGAAATGGATTCCATGTAAATCAACTAAGTTTAGATACTAGTTGTTGTACCAGAAGGCATTGTGCCTATTGGTACTATATGAGTCTTCAATGAAGACAAACATGGAAGGCAACATACCAACGTACAAAGCTGGGCTTGTAGCGAAAATGTATCGTTATCAACATTGTTTCGATTACGACGAAACCTTTTAACCGTTGCCATTGTTAAATCCATTTGGACAATGCTTGCTAAAGCTGCATGTTTCATTTATGAAATATGGCAGCTGGAATGCCAAAACCAATTTCCTTAAACGGAAACCTTTTGGAGGATGTTTATAATATCCTGACGGTTTTGTCGTACCAAAACGGGAAATAAGGTTTGTAAGTTAACTCGATCCATGGATCGATTGAAGCAAGCATTGCGTTCTTGGAATTATCATTTTGATGTAATCATAATGGTGTATGATTTAATTCAAAACAAAAATGATTCTTGTGTATATAAGGAGGTTAGTGGGAGCGCACTGACAATGACTGTCCTAAATAATGATGATATGACATTTCTTGGAAATGACATTCCCATAAAATAATCGATGAAAGCTTGGCTTTCATGAAAATTCTCCGTAGAATTCTTGGGAGAAACAACCTTTATTCTAGGAATAAAGATCTACTGGGATAGATTTAAAGTTGTTCGTACTCTCCGAGAACTGGTACATTGAAAAATGTACGCGACCTGGTGTCTCATACGATTTGAGCATATGGAGTCACAATCAGGCCAATCCAAGCCAATCCAAGTGATAGTCATTGGATTGATGTTAAGAACATCCTTTAGTATCTTAGACGAACTAAGGATGCTGTCTTATACTATGGAAAAGGAGAACTTGAAGTGACTGGGTTCACTGTTGCAAGTTTCATAACCGATAAAAACGACTATAAGTCGTAACAACGGTAGTATAAAGTTTGAATAACAGAACAGTGAGCTAGAAATCTTCCAAGCAAGATACTGTTGCCGAATAAACAACAAAAGCGGGATATTGCTGCAGCTGAGGCAGCAATAGAAGTCATTTGGATCATAATAATCATAATTAGATTAGAAGTAGTTCTGTTAGCAGCTAAGCTAGGCTACAACACATGCTAAAGAATTAATGGTCTCATCAACGATCCAGATATATACTTCAATTATACATCTGATTCGTTCAGATCATACATCGTGGCGATTTGATGATCGAATAAATTGCATCAGATGATAACCCTGCAAATCCACTGATGAAAGTATTTCCTCAGCAGAAATTTGAGCGAACCGTACATAGTTCGGGTGTAGGACACTTGAGTGATTGGCTATAGGCCAAGTGGAGATTGTTGGAAAGTTATGACCCATAGCATCACTATTTGTACATATCATGGTGTTGTTGTACAAATTAACTATGTGAGAAAGGAAATTGCTCTTCTGTCATTTGTAATTAGATTACCAAGATGTATAAATGATAGAAGGTCCATATGATTAGTTCCAGATTGAGATGATATGAGACAATATCAATCCATAAAGGTTTAATCATTAAATATCCCTAGTCGTAGTATTATCGAGATTGGACATCGATAATGCGGAATAGACTAGTATTACACTTGTGCGCGTTGTGGGAGCATAACGACATAGTTCTCATATATTTGGGTATAGGATACTCATGCAAGTGTAATAGGAGGTTGTGTTTACCGATGGTACGGAAACAGCTTCGCTCTGGATAGACCCCTCGAAATTCCATTGGTAGTATGACTATGTGTCTATGGAAGTCCGAATCAGGGTAGGTGTATTTGGTCTTAACCTGAGACTTGCACCGCTAATACTTGTGACAATCAATGTACTTTGGTTTTGGTCATCCGGGGCTTTAACAGGTTCTGTGTACGCGTCTTCTGGGTATATTGAGAATCATAGTGTATTGGGTGTGATGTCGAGATGAAAGTATCACTCCAGTCATAGTGGAGATGATGATCACGTAGGATACGAAACTGGTTCTCTTATGTACTGCAGTCATCGGGATAATATGTCTAGGTCATGATTATCTGATTATAGAGACTAGTTACCAGAGATCCGATATGTGCTTCGTACGGGGCAGACACATTTCCAGCCCCAGGCCTTGCACGTGACATCCGATAGTGGATCGAAATACGCAATACTACGTATACTACGCCTGATATAGATCACATATTCCAATAAGAATATTTCTGGAGAATTGGGTAGGCACGATGCTTTGCTAGAAGCCAACCATGTCTTGTAAATCGGTAAAAATATAGTACTAGGTACGTACGTGTTCGGATAGTCCGACGACCAGATTTACTGCCAACATATCCGGGGATCTCATGGGTCGCTTCCCGAAGATTCACCGATGACGTATGACTCGCACTTTATTAATTGGGATTAATTAGATGATAGAGAAAATTAATCTGGGATTAATTACGGAGATATTTTATCTGGGATAAAATATTATTAAAAGAGAGAGAACGATTAATTTGGAATTAATCGATAAAATAATATATTCGATATATTATACGAAATTGGATTTCGACGCAGAATTAAATTTAGATTTTAATTCGGGCGAACGAGTTAATTTAGAATTAATTCGTTAGCGACGTGAATAGTGATTTTGCTAGGCATAATTATTTAATTGTGTCGTAATGGAAAATTCGTTAA
Source organism: Zanthoxylum bungeanum (assembly GCA_019454045.1). Taxonomy (NCBI): domain Eukaryota; kingdom Viridiplantae; phylum Streptophyta; class Magnoliopsida; order Sapindales; family Rutaceae; genus Zanthoxylum; species Zanthoxylum bungeanum. The sequence continues at coordinate 12,699 of SKCR01025403.1, forward strand.
TTTGGAATTAGTGAACCCGAGCCCGAGAGTGTTTGCGGGCGCACTCGCATTGCGAATTTAAGTGCGGCCCACAAGTCACATCAAGCATCAAACCACTAGTCACATCAAGCGTCAAATCACTTGTCACTTTGAGTGATGTGATGTCTAGTCACTTTTGATGTGAATAGTGATGGTAGTTGATGGAGGTGGTTGTTGGCATAAATGCCTTGACTTTTTGAAAGCAAAAAGTTTGGTATTTGATTTTTAGAAAATCAATTACAAAAATTTCAAGACAACCTAACACATCTTTATCTCTCTCATTCTCTCATCTCTCACGCTTTTACGAGTATTCACATATATGTTTCATTGCTTGAATTGATCATTGGGACTTAATAGAAACCCCAACACCAACATCAATATGAATCTTCTCGAGTCGAGTAGCATAGTGGTCATTCGACTTGAGATACCACTGTGGATAAATGTGACATCCTCCACACTTTGATGGCAGTCACGTCACCGATCTATTTAGATCAAACCTCCATCTGCTCGTTGGGTGTGGATTCATGTTCATGATATCATGTGAGTGTCAGATAAAATCTGTCAGTCTTGTGTACATGGCATATGTATCATGTACATATTTGCGATCTATTAATTCCATGGCCGTGGTATTAGATATCATAGATTTATAAGTCGACTATATTATACTTTAGAGATTTGACGTTCCTATCTATATCCATGGTATAATATCGATAGCTTGTGACAGATGGATTATACGTATGCAATGACCTCAACTTTCATAGTTTAGCAAGATTATCCGTGGTCGTCATAATTTATGAGTGGGTGAATTATGAACATGAAATTTAATTCCGTGACGGATAAACCTAAACTTAGAGAGTCCCACAATATGAAGTGCACTCGTTGAGCACTTGGACAACACGTTATGAATAATACAAATTATTCATAATACTTTATCTGATTAAATAAGTTAATTCGAATCGTTTAACGGTTAAACGAAAAGATACATACACAGAGACCTTTTGATCATTTCCTAATTAATGTGTATTTATATTTAATATATGATTTTATTAAAAACACACTAATTAATTGATTATTTAAAGTAAATATGATACATATATTTAGATATTTATATTTAAGTAATTATTTAATTATTTAATTGTTAAATAATTAAAGTAATTAAAATACAAATATCTAGGGTGATATTTATGTTAGGAAATGATTAAGTGTAAAAGTTTGACTTATTTACATTTATGGAAAATATGATAAAAATGAATTTTGCTTCTTTAATTTGGTTAAGATGTAAAATATCTTTTTTTTTTCCTCCACATTTTCGGCCAAGGCTTGGAGATATAAAAGGGTTTCATTTTTCATTTGTAAAATTAGATTAAGCATTTCAAGAATACAAAAGTTAGAGGGTAGAGAGAAAATGCAAAAGGCTAAAAGAAAATTTTCAAAGAAAAACTTGAAATCAAAGGCAATTTATTATTTTCTTTAAATTAGAAATTGTTCCTATGATTCCTTAGCTCAACATATGATGTAAGTTTTGTTTTTTACTCTCTTGATTTTGTGTTGAGATTCTTGAAAGCTTGATAAAATGATATATGCATGTATGATAATTAAAGTGAGCTTGTTAATGGTTAACAATCACACTTTTGGTCATTTGATGACTTGGTTTCCATTCTAGAGTGTTATGACCACTATAATAATACCTAGAATTTTTCTTGAATTCTTTATTGGTAGTGGCTTTGATTGGTGTAAAAATTAATATGATTAATGCTGAGAAAATTGGATTTAAAGCATGAAAAATGATTATTTTTGCATTTAGGCAGATCTAGAAATTCTGGAAAATTTTTGATGAAAAATTTATAATTTAAATGTGTTGGATGTGTATTGGGTATTGGAATAATTGACGGAAATTATTTCGGAGTGAAAATACGCGAAAACGGAGAAAAACAACGATACCGGGTGAGTTTCGGGCTTACCAGGTGACGACTGTCCAAACAGTGAATTGGTTACTTCTCGGGCAGCCCATGAAATGCCCAAGTATTATTGGGGCTGACATGGGCAGCCCCTATTTGGTTGGTTGGTTCGACCGAAAATGCGTTTTATGCTATTTTACGGTAAAATATTTTCGTAAAAGTTTTGCGATGTTTTCTAAATTAATTATGTCGTTATTTGATATTGATATAATATGTTTATGTGAAATATGAATGAATTATTTATATGAGATATTGAATAATTTATTCGGTAAGTTTAAAAATTTTAAAGTTATGATTTCGCCCGAACCGTGCTTCCGCTGCGCCTGACCCCAACAAAATGGTATCAGAGCGAGTCTGATCCTACATCCATTACATTTGTCATGCTTGATATATGATATTTAATCCAATTTTATTATTTACACATGGATGTGAAATTAATTTGAATAATTTCGGATTGTTTGACAATAGGAAAATCCACGTTAAATAAGACATTAAAGTGACTAGTATTAGGAATACTTGTTTCTTGGTTCGTCTTGTTAAAACGAATAAAATTAAATTTTTATGGCTATATCTGAGAACGTTCCAAAGCTGTGAGGGTATAGTCGAAGGAAATTTATTCGTACCAGATATATAATTGATATTAGACAAATTCAAGTGAAAGTGGATTTTTGAACGTGCCAAAGTTGTCAGGACTACATCGGTAGCTTGAGTTTGTCATTGACAAGTGAAGCCTTGATACGCCTCCTGTGAACATGCTAAAGTAGTCACAACGAGAAACAGTCAGGACCAAAATCAAGAGTCACAATGAGTGGATTGACAATGGGTTGTCTATCTGTGCATATACGTAGGCGAGAACGTGCCAAAGCTGTGAGTCGAAATATATTCACGGGGTCCACTTCCCATTATGGAATTTGATTTAGTTATTGAATTCTCATTTTCCGTTGGGGATTACGGTATTACATAGAGTAGTGGGAGGCACTGCTGGGTTAAAAATCCATAACTAAGGCAGTGTGTAATATTATGAAAATTGCCGCTTATGTTTTCCTTATTCTATTATGTAGATAGAATTAAACTTTTAATCCATTGTAAGCATATTTATATATATATATTTTCTGACTTCACTTATGGTTGTAGTTTTTCTAGAATAGGTTCTAGATTAAGAGTAGGCTTGGATATAATTATATTAATTTAAACCATCGGGAACTGTTGTTCCGATTTTCTTGAAAAATCAAGATGATTAGTGATTTTAGAGTTGGTGTTTGGAGCGCCAATCCGATAATATATAGTACATTATATTTTATTATTTATTAAAAAAATAACTAAATTTTCATTTCAAACCTTATTAGTGGTGTTGTCATTATACATATTAGACTGATGTATAAATATGTTAAGAATGACATCGACCTTAGAATAGTTATGTAGTAATTTTATGCACTAGGTGGTCTGACATTGGGATAAGTATTACTATTGTAAACTATTCTTTAAGTGTGTGTGTGTATTTCTAGTCATTGGTTTTGGAATACTGTCGAATTCCTATAACCTAGAAGACTAGCACATGTCGTATATTGAAATTGGAGTTCCAATGGTTTAACCCAATATACCATAAGCTTTGGAAGCTCGGATAGACGTGTGGGTATTGGTTGGACTGAATACTGAATTACTCACAGGTGATTCCTAATAGTTGGAAGTACACACCACTGTCAATAGGAATCTCCTCGAGTCGAGTAGCATATGTAACCTTTGACTATAGGATAACATTGATTTTATGTGAGATCCTCGACACTTTGATGCCATGTATGTCACACAACCTTTCATGGTCTGGCCTCTAGATGTTTGTTGGGTGTATACCGATGTACTCAGTAATCAAGTACGAATCAAGATAGGATCCGTCGGCCCGTATGTGTACCATAATAGGTTTAGGTATCCATGTGAGTAAAGTCACGACTCTGAAGATTTTGGCCAAAACCGATCACATAAGGTGGATCATATCAGTTGTAAAGAATCATGGACATGTCGACATGAGATGTGCGCCTTTCAAAACTTGACGGTATATTCTATGTTTCCTAAGCACAACTCAGATAGCCTACAATAGAAGGATTGTTAAACATATGTGATGACCTCGACTTGTATAGTTCAGAAAGGTCGTTTGTGTTTTTCGCGAATTCGGAGGTGGCCAAATTGCATACATTTTAGTTAGGCTTATATGATGAACGTGTCTGAACTTAGAGAGTCCCAATAAGAAGTGTACTCGTTGAGCACTTGGGTAGTCGATTAATTTTGATAAAAGATAATATTCGATATTATAATTATCAACTAAGATAATCAAGTATTTTTGGATAACATTGATTATTTACTTTGACCTAATTGGATTAATTGGATTAATTCAATAATTACACAATGGCTTAATTGTAAATTAATAATTATCTCTACCATTTACAGATATTATGGTAGTTGTAAATATGTAATTATATGTGATTTTGGCTTGATTTAATTGCATTAAATCAAAGTGGCAAATATTGAACTAATCCATTTGCTAATTTTTTTCTCGATTTAATTGGATTAAATAAAAGTGGTAGACAAATGTGATTAGTCACACCTAATGATTCATATTTGGACAAATTGGATTAAGCCCATCTAAAAGTTGATTAGAACTTTTATTAATTAAAAATTACCTAAGTTTTGGTATAAATAGCAAGCTTTTGGAAGGTTTTGATTAAGCTTAAGCTGAGCATAAACAAAATGAGATTGAGAATGCCAAGCTAAATACAAGTGATTCTTGGAGAAATTAGCCTAAGTTAGAGAAGTGTTTAGAGATACTTTGGAATTAGAGAAGTGTTTAGAGATGTTTTGGAAGATCTCTACAATATTTCATCTAGGAGAAATCAATATTGTATATTGGAGTGGAGCTTTCTTGCATTGGAATCAAGATTGAGTTTTGGAATGAAGCTTGCTAAACCTTGGAAGTTCTCCAACAATTTCAACAAGGAGAAGGAGATTGGATCTTTGAATCAAACTTACTAGGTAATGTTTGATCTTCTCCTAAACTATGTTCTTCATTAGTGGGTTTTCATTAATGAAACATATAGTGATGAATTATGTATTGGATGCATGATTACATAGCTTAAAGTTGAAATTAGGCTAATAGATTGTGTAAGGATGCTTTAGAAGTATAAACACAATATGCTTGTAATTAGGTCAAAGATGTTCATATTGGACATAGAACAATTAATAAGAGTTTGGAACTCTAGATTAAAGCTTAGAGCTATGGCTACTATTCTATAATCACTTGACCACCTTTGGGTGGACTATAATTGTTCATGAGACATTCTATAGTAGAATTCTAAATTGGTTTGTGTTTAGATTCAAACAAATACATATATGTATTTAGAATACATGTATGTTAGTTGTATAACATATGTTTTAGTTGTTTTTGATGTTAAAATTGATTTTAAGGTGTATTGAAATGAAAGGATAAAATTGGAAGTGTTTAGGATTGATTTGAAGTTTGAAATTGCTCAATGCCTAGGTGAACGTCTCGACTCTAACCCTCCAGCATTGCGACACTGAGCATCAGATCTAGGAGCGACACGACTCCCATCCTTCCGCATCGTGACGCTGAGACGTTCAGCTCCCGGAGTTTCACTCGCACTTTGGAACATCTCGACTCCCAAGCCAGCTCGTCGCGACTCCCAAGGCTAACGAACACTAAAACTTCATTTTCTCTGTTCCGGAGTTTGCAGACTTCAATTTGGTCCCCGTTTTTTCCTACGGACTCATATCAGAATTTAGTTTTCATTAAAATATTTTAAAATACACCTATCCCTGATATCTTTGGGTTAGACCCACTTCTGCTGCATGGGGCACTGATCTTATAATAGGGGTTCCACAACTGCCCCAACAAGTGACTTAGTTACTAAGTCACGATAGGTAATCTAAATAGATATCTATTTTAGGATATCATTCTCTAGATATAATAATTTCTTGTGCAGTAAGAATTGATTTGAATTAGTTCATGTCTTGAGATTCTTGACCGACATTAAGAAAACCCAATTAGGTATTTGTTTATCTGATAATGACGTTTCTTGACTTTAGTGACCTTTAGAGGTTCCGTGTTCGACACTGTTTGCTAATCAATTATTTGTAATTATTTTGAATAGTTGAATTCAAATTATAAAGTTAAAGAAATGAGATGTGTATAGAAAATATTTATCCTCACAACACGACAACTATAGGTATTGGATACCAGATCTCCCGTCTAGTTATTTAAAATATTATTTAATGATTATTTTGATATTTGATATCAGAACTTACGACTATTGGATAGTTACTTGTTCTTTATAAATAATTGTTACATATTTTAATACGACTAGTGGTGTCATTGACGAAGAGATAAACATTAAGAAAAATATTCGGTTAAGTAAATAACTTAGAACAATGCTTTATGAGATTATCCCTTAAATATTAGATGCTTATTCTGTATGGTAAAAGAAGGTCTGATACGAGATCACGCCATATATCCTTATCCATTTAATGAATGTTGTATTCGGTAATGTGATTAAATCTCATTTAACCAATGATTATCATTGGACCATAAGATTTATTAAACTGATATATTAGATGTATGTAGTTTGATGAATTGTAAATAACTTAAGGTAGTTTTCTTTACTTCGTAACTTAGCCAATGAGTTGTCATGACTTAGTTACATGTTTCTGATGAAACTCAGATAGAATATTTTGACTGGTTCAAAGATATTCGATCTGAAGTTTTCAAAACTGTATCATTAAAAATTCATCGTGAGTCTTTGAATTGTTCAAAGATGTTTGATACGATCAAACATATGAATTTATGACAATTAGTTCTAAGATTATTCAATGAATATGCTTCTTAATTAATATTATTTTTCTATGATTCCATCGTGATGGAATTGGTTAGTGGGAGGAATCGAATCTTATATGATTTGATTGGTTTGATATTGAGTGTTACCGAATTAGTTACAATACTGATTACGCCGAAAAAGTACTCACGGTTATCGCAGTATAGTTGGGGTGTCGATCCCTTAGAGAGATGGTTACATAGAACTAATTCACTTAATGAAAACGTTAGCAGTAACTAATTAAAGAAAAGTTTTAATTGGCAGTTCAGATTAAATATTATAAAAAACACGTAGGAATTTATCAATTGAGAAAAGCAGCAAAGCGTCGGGAATCCCACTTGTATCAAATCCCTATATTCAGTAATTGATTCCTTTTATTACTCAATTGAAGGTTTCACATCCCAAACCAACAATCGGAAGATATTTCAATTCTAAACATATTAAATTCTAAGGTAATCGATGAATTGTTTTCTCTTTGTTAACATCACATAATGTTATCATTATGACTTATCTAACGTCGACAATATACCCACGTGCAATACTGCAGTAGAAGATTAACTCATAAAATAACATAACCAGTCACAATTGGGTTCCCCAATCACACATAGAAGAAGCATGACTATTCCTATATGCAAATTGGTAAAACACAATCTCTGGATTCATAATCAAAAGATAATAAAGAATAACAAATTATCAATTATATTAAACGTTGAAGAGTATTCAGGAATAAAAAACATGAATATAAGAACTTAATTACAAGAGTTCATCCTTAGCTTTGCCTAAGAGATTAGTTCTCCATATAGAAGAGAGACATGGCTTGGATAGATCGGAGATACATCTTGTCTGGCTTGTGGTTCTTTGTTCTCCTCTCTCAAATATGTGACTTCAACTCTTTGTTGTGTATTTTTTCTCCTCTTTTAGGATTTTGGACGAGCTTAGGTTTATATAGGGAAGTCATGGAGTCCATATATGCGTGAAACACATCCGAATTAAGTTTCTGGGACTTTTTCGGGCATCGCGGTGCCGGAAAGTGGCGTTGCGGCGCCCAACTTGCGGCCTTAATGTATGGGGATGTTTGCTGAGGGGTGCCGCAGTGCCAGAAATTGGGAGCCGTGGCGCCTGCTGCTTTTTCTGGTGCTGTGTATTCCATATTTCTGCTCTTCCCGTGTGCTTCCGATGCGTCTGTTAGGTCCCGATACATGTACAATTGCTCAAATCTCCATGTTCCATTGCTTCCTAATAATAAGACATAAAATAAACTATAATTAAGATCAAATACATGATAATCAAGCCGGATTAGCGATGTTCAAAGTACATTTTCATGCACTTATCACAACCCCCAACCAGCTTATTGCTAGTCCCTAGCAATTCGAGCGTAAAAAAAAAGGAACTAAAATAAATTAAAAATAAATAAAAACTATCTAAGCCACTTTCGTAGGGATCACGATTGCATTTAGCATATGCAATAAGCTTTTAAACCCATAGGTGACCCTAGTGGACGAGTTATAGTCTCGTGAGGGCTTACATCGATGACACCCACAAATGTCATTCAAAACATATGTAATCATGCAAAAATAACAAAATAAAATAGTCTCAACAGTTACACATATCATTGTCATCAAAGAATGCCTAGTAATGAAATCAGAGAACCTTCAAAGTACTTAATGCAACTCAAATCCAAGTCCTTGAATAAATCATCTAAGCCAGACACACAGTGTGTGTGTGTGTAAAGGTTCATTCACAGCTTGACTCTTAGGTAAGCCAACTCAATGATTTTATTTAAAAATTGAGATCTGATGGGTCAAACCAACCTAGATATCTCAAATGTGCTTTGTAATTGCCTTTATGCGCTCAGTATGATATGATTTTTCTTGTTTTTTTTCTTTTTCTTCTTTCAAAATCTTTTCTTTTTTTTTCTTCAAAACACCTACCATTTATGGTAACATTTCTGCTCATGGTGGTCCTAACACTCGCCCATGGGTAGCTTCACACTTATCGGTTATAAATGGTTCAATTGCTTCCTTTATTTTTTTTATTTCTTTCAAAACTTTATGCTTTTATTTTTAACCATACCATACATTATAACACTAGCAAATCAAGATAGACATCTAAGCAAACTTTCATTCACCGACATTAATTTCTTCAACTACCTAGGTTTTTACTGCCAAAAACCGATAGTTAAGTGCTTAGGAGTCTAACCTAGGTTGACTACTCAAGGCATCAGATAAAAGTACATTAAAGAACTTATCGTTTCTAAGATTTCATCCTAAATCAAACAATACTCATCATTAGACTTATGCTTTACTATTAAGGACTAAAAACAAATAATTTATTTATAACATGTATTATCACTACATGCATACACTCCCACACTTAAAACTTGCATTGTCCTCAATGTAAGATAAATATAAAGAAAAATATTAATGAACAACACTACTAGGCATGGAGTTGATCAGATTCCTTCTGGTAAAACTTTAGTTGTGTGGGATGTGTAGATTGTGCTAACACCTGCATAAATACTCATGCAAATAATAAATATGCAATTAGCACACAATAAAATAAATCTAAAGTAAAGAAAAAAATAAAAAAATATAGATGCAAGGGTTGCCTCCCCGCTAGCGCTAAGTTTAACGTCTTCAGCCAGACGTAACCACCCAAGTTGTCGTGGTGGCTTCCATGTAGTGGACCAAGTAGTCTCATGTGCTTTCTTCCGGTGGGCACTGGTGATGAAGACATGAAAAATAATTTATGGCTGGCTGTGGCATTCTATCCATGGATCCCTTAGGGTCTACTGATGGTTGAAATTTGAGGCTGCACATATGGTAAAATTTGCTCAACCTTCTTTTTAACTTTCCAATGATCATCTTCAGGTGAGCACTGACTATTCTTTTCCTATTTTTACGGTTCTTTGGGACCAGGTCCAACTTGGGAGGGTTAGATTCATGTTGTGTAGAGTCTGTTCCCGGTGAGACTTGTCTATCATATATGTGTACTGACACTCATCATCATCTCGTGGTTGTTTCTCAACATGAAAAATATTCACTTCCAGTGTCATATTCTCAAATGATATCTTCATGAGATCGTTCCTGTAATTAATAAGGGCATTAGCTGTAGCAAGAAAAGGTCTACCTAAGATTAGTAGAATTTTTGACTCAGTGTTAACCACAGATTGAGTGTCTAAAATTAGGAAATCAACAAGGTAGTTGAATTTATCAATTTGAAGTAAAACATCCTCAACTACTCTCCGCGGTGTTATGATATAATGATCAGCTAATTGTAAAACCACAGATGTATGTTTAATCTCTTCAAGTCCTAGCTGTATATAAATAGAATGACATGAGATTAACACTAGCACCTAAATCTAATAAAGTCTGACCAAACTGATATGTGCCAATGTGGCAAGCAATAATGGGGCATCCCAGATCTTTGTATTTTGGTAGGGCCCTCTGGTCAATTACTGCACTTGATTGCTCTATCAAGAATGCAGCCTTCTTCACATGATGCTTTCACCTTCGCATATGTGGGAACCTGTTTGATCACATGTAACAAAGGAATGTTAATCTTTACTTGCTTTAAATGTTCTAGGATCTCACCATTAGGGTCTGTAGCTCTCATAGTAGGCATAAGAGCTTGAGGGAAAGGTACTCTAACTGGAAATGTGGCACTTGTTCTTCTTGAGGAGTATTTTTACTACTATCTTTGGGGTCACCGGTAATGTTGAAGGTGTCCTACATCCCTACCTCTTTACCACTCCTAGTGATTATGGCATTAACACCTTTTACATTGGATGCATCATGATCAACTTGTGTCATGTGTTGCCCTTGTGGATTTGGTTGAGCTTGAGATGGAAACTTTCCTTGTTCTTGCACACTCAGGACATTAGTCAACTTTGAGACTTGACTCTTAATCTTCTTATTGTCTTCAACTACCTGAGCTATCAATGACTTAAACCTTTGATTGGTTTTACTTGGGCCTCTATAAATGCATGTATGATATCTTCTAAAGAATTTCTAGGAATGGCATGTGTGTGATATTGGGGGCCACTGTAACCTTTAGGTTGTGGTGTCTGACTGGGCTAATGAGACTCATGTTTCCAACTAAAATTTGGGTGGTTCCGCCAACCAGGATTATAAGTATCCGTGTACATTGTATAAGGTTTCTTGTACATCCCTAAGGTATTGTATTGTCCCTCATATGTTTCCCTCATCTCACCGTAGAAAGGACACTCTTGGGTCGGATGGTCAATCCCTTTACACATAAAACATACCCCTTAGGGGTTCTAACTAGGCTACTGCATGCATAGTTTTGCTATCTTTGGCTTTTAAAACTCTTATCTCTCTCGTTTATAGCTCAACCTGTGTTATAAGACTATCCTCTTCCCTAAAATGGTGTATGCCTCCGCTAGAAGGAGTGGGACGTGTCCTATCAATGCTATCCATGACATTAGGTCCAGTCCAAGGGTGAGATTTCTCAGCTAGGTCATTTAAGTACTCAAGTGCCTCATCAAGATCCTTTCGTATAAACTCACCATTGCACATTGTCTCAACGAATTGACACTCCCTAGGGGTTAGACCGTCATAAAAATAACTTACTAAGCGCCAACTCTCATACCCATGGTGAGGGAAACTAACTAATATCTCCTTAAACCTCCCCCAAGTTTGATAAAGGGGTTCACTGTCTTTCTGGGAGAAGGTATAGATCTGTCTTTTTAGGGCATTAGTCTTATGGTGTGGGAAATATTTATTAAAGAATGCCTGTGTCATCTCACCCCATGATCTTATTGAACGAGGTCTTAAAGAGTACAATCGGCTTTTAGCTATATCCTTAAGGGCAAAAGGGAATAACTTAAGCCTAATTGTGTATGTAGTCACGAATCGGTCATGAAATATTGCTATAACCTCTTCAAATTCCATAATATGCACATAAAGGTTCTCATTCTATAAACCATGAAAGGTTGGGTGATACTGTATCATTCCAGGTTTAAAGTCTATATGTGGCGAATTAGGAGGAAATATTATGCATGATGGTGTAGCTGTGCGAGTGTGATGGAGGTACTCTTCAAGAGTCCTAATGGGTGGTCTCTTGTACTCACTCTTGTTATGTGTGCTAGATATATGTGGTGTGGCAAAAAGGTTTTCAAATAGAGTTTCTAAATCTGAATCTTCCTCTTTAATTCTAACAAACCTACCAAACCGATCCCCAAGTCTAGACATGCACTTAAACACAAATAAAACGAGAAACAAAAATAAACTAAAAATCAAAACTAAAACTAAAACTAAAATAGAAATAAAATAAATAAAATAAAAATAATTAAAATTAAAAAAAATAAAGGTGGAACGAAGTTACCGCTTTGTTGTTCAAGCAAACCCGCTCATGTGGATTGTAAACCGTTAACCCGACAACGTCACCAAAAACATTTTACAACTCCATTTGCTACGAAAAATAACATAAATAAATTAACTAAGCCACTTTCGTAGGGATCACGGTTGCATTTAGCATATGCAACAAGCCTTTAAACCCCTAGGTGTCCCTAGTGGACGAGTTGTAATCTCGTGAGGGTTTACAACAATGATACCCACAAACATTTTACAAAAGTAAAAAGTTAGTTAAAACTAATGCACACAAAAGCAAAAAGACAAGCGAAAAGAGAATAAAGATGTTAGTGACTAATCAGGTGAAACTTCTACTCCAAGTTACTAGTTGTTTTGTTTTATTTTAAATTACTGAATAAGTAAATTCTCCGATTATATTTACCATTCTCCATATACACAGCCAACAAAATATTAATCAACTCATTTTTGCCCACAACAGTCATAAGTGCAGTTGATAAGAGAGTAATATTTTTGTCCTAAAGTTCTATCAGATTTCACACCTTTTTTATAGCAATGGAATAATTTTTCTCATTTTTCTGATTTTTTCTTTGATTTTTTTCTATTTTTTATTTATATACAATATCTTTCATCTATGTAGCGAGTGTTGGGTCTGTGGCTCCCAAACCAGTTGGCTTTAGGGCACCAGGTGTTAAGACACCCCTACGGACTTAATTACTCAGACTTCAGATATATATATTTTTGCAGCATCTTCGATCCATGTAACGAGCTTTGGGCCAGTGACTCCCAAACCATTTGGTTTTAGGGCACTAGGTGTTAAAACACCCTTACAAACTTAATAACTAGGATCTCAGACGTTTTTTTTTTTTTTTTACTCCATTGCTTTTTGAGATGCTTCCTCCAATTAAACTAGAGCACTGAATATTACAAACTTTTCAATTTTAGCTCATGTTCGTATGTTACTATATATGTTGATAATATCTATCAATTGAGCATATGAAGATTCCTTTTAGTCCGTTTTAAGGAGAATTTACAAATTAAATAATTCAAAATAAAATAAACAAAAATTAATTTGTTTCGAAAATAGGCTTGAGATACGTCTCAGGAGTGGAAACTCCTTACTCAGCTATCTCTTACCAATTTCACTTTTTTAGTCAAAATAAAAACACAAAAACATAAAATATTTTTGTAATTTTTGAAAATTTTCCAATTTTTTTTTTTTCGAAAATTTTTGAACTAAAAATAGAAACAACACATAACTAAAAAAAACAAGGTACTAATCAACTAATTCTCTCCCCCAAACCTAAATGAGACATTGTCCCCAATGTTTTAAACAGTAAAAGGAGAGTTAAGAAGGTCGTACCTGGTTAGCTGAAATCTACAGGAAATTAAAGGTTAAGATCCAGATTAATTCGACGCCTCTTACCACGATCGTCCTCAGACCAATTTATCTTTGAAAGAATAGGGTCAATTTGTGGTTCATAGGCTATGAGTTGGTCTATTAGATCCGGAGCAGTTCTGGCAGTAAAGAGGAGTTCTTTCATAGGTTTTGACACGAACCCATTTCTCCGGGCATCATCAAGAAACACACAAAGAAAATCATAAAATCCATCAACGTTGAGCAGTCCAAGCGGTTTCTGGTGTATGTTCAGGTTCGCCCAAGATAGTACTATAAATATTTCCTCCAATGTGCCCAAGCCACCTGGCAAAGCAATAAAAGCATCAGCACGGTTAATCATTTCTACCAGTCGTTCAGACATACCTGGCACGATCAGTTCCTCTCCGTTTGATGATCCAATAAGATTTGCCTCTGCCAAGGGTTTTGGGATGATTCCCAAAACGTTACTGCCTCCTTCCTGTATAGCCTTTGAAACGATCCCCATAAGTCCGAGATTGCCTCCGCCATATATTAAGTGCATATTCATTGCTGCTAAGACTCGACCCAATTTTTGCTGCTTCTACGTATTGTGGTTTAGTACCAATACTAGTACCGCAAAACACACAGATGTTTTCAACTCGTCTTCTTGAAGTGGCTTCCATTTTTTTTTTATGTATTTCTTTTTCAAATCAGGATGCCTTCAAAAGTGTAATGACGGGCTGAATTTATAGTACCTGAAAAAGGGTGAGTAATAATAGCACTAATATCTTCCAGAGGACGATTGTTAGCTAAACAACAAAAGAAATCGTGAAAGGTCAAAAAGTCTGGATCCTGTCTACGAAAATAAAGATAATTACAATAGAAAAGCGAATCAAAGCAATAATTAAGACAACGGAATTGTGTACGCAATACGCTACTCGTTTGGTATATAAATCCATTAGGATGCGTTTCAAGAATCCATTCATTATTCAGCCATCACTAATGAATTAGCTTTCATTTTTGCCAAACACCATTCCTTCTGTCTAAAAATGCTCCGTTTGTGCTTTTCCCTACAAAAATAACACACAAAATTAAAAAGTTCACACAAAATATGAAAACAAATATTACAACAAATTGCATGGGTTGCCTCCCTGCTAGCGCTAAATTTTTCGTCTTCAGCCAGACGTGACTGAAATTCATCTGTTAAGGAGGTTTCAATGTCGTTTTGGATGTCCGATTAAAGACAATCCCGTGAGCGTTGCTTTTGAAGGGTCTCTTCTAACGGTAAAGTGGCAAAAAGAGTTTTGTCTCATTCAGTGCTCGTGTCACCTTTTTGCTCCTTGTTACTCCAGTGGTTCCTGCAAAGAAAGAAAGAAAATCAGGAGGTCTCGTATGATGCTTGACTTGGAATGGAAATTCCATTCTGTCAAGCTTCTGGGTGATATCTTTGATTTGTACTCCCCGAAACAGCGATGTTTCTCCTGAATGCTCTGGATCTTTATTAAGGTCAGACATTTGCTCCTCCATTTGCTCTGCTTCTTGCTCCACCTTTTCTTCACAGATGTATTGTAAAATTTTTTTATTCAGCTCTTCATCTGTCATCTTTGAAATACATGCTCCATAAGTATCTGCCTGAGGATGTAAAGATGTTTTTGTCATTAGGTTTTCATCCTCTGATACGACTGGAATGGATGGTTCAGATAGATCTTCTTCAAACATCATGGTAAAGCATGCTCCAAGATCTTCATTTTGAGGATTGAAAGTTTGATCCTCCGTTGTTGGTGCAGTTGGTACAAATAGATCAGCTTCATCCTCGTCAGAATCTGAATAATAAAAGTCAAATTGAGACTTTGCCGGTTCGGGCTCCTGAACTGATACCTCTGGTTGTTGATACTGATCAGCCTCCTCCTCTGTTGAAGTGTCATTGTGAAATGATTGGTACTCAAAGGCTTCATCAGTGTCATCTGAAACTGGTTCTTGAGGTATGTAGTCCTGGTTTTCTGTGAATTATCTCATTTGATCTGTCATCATTTGAAGGATTTCTGATTGTCTCTGAATTTGTGCATCTAATTGAGCTTCCCGTTCTACGAGCCAATCTTTGAGCATGTGAATCTTTGATGGTTCTGATTGTTGATGGAAATCATAGGTAGATGGTGGATAAGATGAAAAATGTAGTTATGTGAAATGTGATGGCTCGTCATACCATGAAAGATCTTGATAGCTCTGCCACCCTAAACGGTATATACATTGATCGCTCGGGTGGTTACCATCACATATCATACATCTCCCCATCTCGTTCTGTTGAGCAAATGTGGTATTGCTTGGTTTTGGCATCCAGTGATAATTGTTGGGCTGGACAACATGCCTCAGAAAACCGGACTGTTGCTCCCAGATGTGGGGTGCATCTTCTTGTAAAGCTCGTAATCTTTCAATCTCCCAGTAGTGTTCCATTTTTCAATCACCTGAAAATACAAAAAAAAAAATAAAAATTACAGATAAAGATAAAGAAAATTAGATACAAGTAAATTAGATAGCTTCAAAATTAACAACTCAAGAAATATAAGTCCCCGGCAACGGCGCCAAAAACTTGATCGGCGTAAACACACACGTATAACGCAAGCGCACATATCGTTCAAGTAGTATAAAAATATCGATCCCACGAGGACTTAATTCCTACTATTGTTATTAATTGTTGAATCTATTTATTTACAAATATCTAATTAAATGGAGAAGAGAATGATTGTTTGTTTGTTTGGTTGAATGTGGCTTTGCTAAATAAATAATTAAAAAGACAAAAGAAAATACTAAGGAAAATACAAAAGACACAAAGATCTAGGGTTGTGATTTCTTCCAATATCATTTTAAAGATGAAGTGATTATTTTATGTTTGTGTAATAAATCAGATTACTAACCTGGAATACTAAATTATGCAAAAGCCTCTGTCGATGGTCAGACGCAAATACCCAGTTTAACCCAATTGAACCATATGTCTATGTCAACCAAATTATCTGGATTCATTAAGTTTAAGTTCCAATTATGGCTACCCCCCCCCGCCCGACAGGTATATTCCTATCCTGTAAGGAAATCTATTAAAGGGTTATCTATCCTCAAGGAAGATCGTGGGCTATTAAGTCTAAGGCTGAAACCTAAAATCCCTATGTCTAGTTCATTTTAGATTTACCACATCAATCTTATTGGTGATCAGACAACAAGAAGCATTAAGCTTAAGACTTAATAAGTAAACCTTTAAATTACCCAAACTATAAAATAACCCCCTATAAACCGGTGATATTAGAATTCATCACAACCCCAGATAACTAACACATAACTAGGGCTAGTAACAATTTAAAAGTAAAAGACATAAAGTAAAAATACTGAAAAGTAAAAGATATAAAGTAAAACTGAAAAGTAAAATAAAATAAAATGCTAAGGTAAAAGGAATTACTTTTACTACTACTAATTTAGATATCTCCCATAAAATAATATATAAACTTGTGATTCTTTCTCCAACCAGCCATATAGGCGGTAATCTGATTAAGTCAAATTAAGTCCAACCAGCCATAAAGGCGGAACCAAAATTAAATTACCAACCGACCAATCTGGCGGTATCCTTTATTAGTCAGGTTTAAACCAGATTAAAATGAATTACCAACCGACCAATCTGGCGGTATCCTTTTTAAGTCAATATTTTAAATAGTGAATATATTATTTTTAAGGGAGATTAATCTAAATAGTAACAGTAAAAGAATTACCTTTCACCCTAGCTGAGGGAGTTACCTCCTCATGGTAAATAGTAAAAACTGTAAAAAGTAAAAAGTAAAAATTAAATTACTATTATTACAAAACATAATTAAAATTATTTACAAAACTAAAAACTAAAAACTAAAAATAAAAAAAAAAACTAAAAACTAAAGAATCTAGAGAGAGAAACTCTCTCTTTAGAAAGAATTTAAGAGAGATGAAGGTGCACTGAATTCTGAAATCTCGAGCTCAATTTATAGGCATCGGTAGGATCCAGCGTCGCGACGCCAGGTCCTCAGCGTCGCGACGCCAGATTTGTCGACGTGGCACGCTCTGGTTCGCTGGTTTGAAGATTCTGGATAAGCTGATAAGGTGACACGTGGCAGAGTGGTTGGGTTTCAATTATTGTGACACGTGGCGGCTTCTGATTGGTCGCTGAGATTCTTATCCGCCACGTGTCAGATAAGGATATGATATCCAATAATTGATGCTGACGTGGCGATGACGTGGCGGTGAGGTGGCGACACGTGGGAAAGAGACTGTCGGCACCGTAGAATTGCGACACGTGTCACTTCCTGATTGGCTGATGATGATGTGGCAGTGAGGTGGCAATGTTGACTTGTTGACTTGCTGACGTGGCTGATGACATGGAATGACACGTGGCACACGTGGCGATGATGACTGTCGGCACCGTAGGATGCTGACACGTGGCACGGCGCATGTTAGCAGATCGGCTGTGATGGTGACACGTGGCACGACGCATTTTAGCAAAGTCAAACTTTTCTCAGATTCTGATTTGTGGACCTGGCGCATGTTAGCACTGTTCGTCGCGACGCGGAAGTCTGGGCGTCGCGACGCGCTAAAGACCAAAATATCCCTGTTGACGCATTTTTGTCCGTTTTTGCCCCAAATTGCCTCCAATGCTTTCCAAACTTTATTTATTTGCAAAATAACACAAAATACATCAAAATGTTCACAAAACTCAAGAAACTATACAAAATATTAGGTTAAATGAGTGAGAAATAGTGATATAAATACCACTCATCAATATCGGATTGAGCTGATTCAAGTTCCAAATTAAAGAAAACTCAAAGATCTACAACTTTGAAGAACAAAATAATTTTGAATTCGGAATGTTTCATGACCGAAATTGATGAAACATTCGGAAGTGTGTTATGTGTAATTATTAAAGTCATTTTCAAAGCAAAAAAAATAAAAAATAAAATAAAAAAAGTCAAACTCCCACCAAACATGATAGCAATTAGTGGAGCAATTAATAATGGATTTGGTGGAGGTAAAATTTTGCCTATAAATACCAAGTCATTTCATTTGTAAATTCATACTTTCTTCTTTGAAATTCCTTAAGAATACTAAGAAGATTGTATCTTGCTTGTTTATTTACAGCTTTAAGTAATTAATTTCTGTTTTTGCATTTTATTTTCTTTACTTTTAAGTCTTTAATTTCCGCAATTTTCTTTTACGCAATGAGGAGGTAACTCCCCCTTGATGAGGTAAAAGGTAAAACTTTTATTATTGCTATTTAGATTAATCTCTATTAATTATAATATAATAACTATTTAAAACCTGACTTAACGAGGATACCGCCATATTGGTCGGTTGTTAATTAATTATAAATTGGTTTTAACCTAACTAGGCATGGATACCGCTTATATGGCTCGTTGGTAATTATCACGCAAAGTTAATATATTATATTAAGGGAGATATCTAAAATAGTAGTAATAAAAGTGGATTCTCTAACCCCAATATTTTCTTTTATTGTACTTTATTTACTTTCAACAATTTACTTTTACTTTATTTACTTTCAGCAATTTACTTTTACTTTATTTACTTTTAGCAATTTACTTTTCAGCAATTTACTTTTACTTTATTTACTTTTAGCAATTTACTTTTCAGCAATTTACTTTTCAGCAATTTACTTTTCAGCAATTTACTTTTCAATATTTAATTTCCAGTAATTTACTTTATGTTTTTTTATTTTATTTAAGTTCTTACCAGCCCTAGTTATGTGTCGTAACTAAGTTAGTTATCTGGGGTTGTGATAAAGTCCAATATCACCGGTTTATAAGGGGTTAAATTACGTTTTGGGTAATATAAGGGTTTATTTATTGAGCCTTGGTCTTAATGCATCTTGTTAACTGGCCATTAATAAGATTGATTCGGTAAACTTAAAATGAACTTGGAAAAGGGATTTTAGGTTTAATACCTTAGACTTAATAGCCCACGATCTTCCTTGAGGATAGATTTCCTTACAGGATAGGAATACACCTGTCGGGCGAGGGTAGCCATAATTGGAACTTAATCTTAATGAATTCAGATAACTTAATTGACATAGGAATATGATTAATTGGGTTACACTGGGTGTTTGTATCTGACCATCGGAAGAGGCTTTTACATAATTTCGTGTTCCAGGTTAATAAACCAATATATTACACAATCGTAAGATAACCACTTCATCTTTAAAAATGATATTGGAAAGATTCACAACCCTGGATAGTTTTATAAAATTGAATTTTCCTAAATCTACTTTCAAGCAATTTCATTTACTTATTTTAAATTTAAAATCACTTTCAAATCAAACAATCAATCCAATAGATACTTATAAACATTTAACTTCATAAATTAATAGCTTAGGTATTAAGTCCTCATGGGATCGATACTTTTATACTACTTGAATGATACGTGCGCTTGCGTTATAAGTGTGTGATTACGCCGGTCAAGATATTAACGTCCATGCACTAATGTCTAGCTGACGACGTTAAACTTAGCGCTAGCTGGGAGGCAACCCATGCAATTTGTGTATATAATGTGATTTGGTGTTTTATTTTGGTGTGTTTAATTTGTGTAGGTAAAGTCAGATTTTAGGATGGAATAAGCTCTTGCAAATATTCACAAGCAATTTCCTTCTCTCCCTAAAAAATCTTTGATAAAAGTTTACAAAGCTCGCTTGGAACGTATGAGACTGTTGATGATCAAAGGTATTCCTACTGACATTCATTGGATTATTGAAGCACGGGTCCGATTGGTAGGTGAGTCTTCTGACTCTTTTATTTCACATCTGCCTAGTTTAGGAAGAAGCACCTATGCTAAAAGAGAATAGCTAAAATAATGGGTGTTTGTTATAAATGTCCTCGTATGACATGTCATACTCGTTGTCGTTCTTTGGGAATGTTGTCTGATAACCGTGAAGATAAGATTAATTTCATTAGGGATGGCTTGAGTAGGGAGTATTTGGATGACATATCCAAAACTCTTGAGACACATCCCAGTGGATATGTATATCATGAAATTCGCATGTTATATACACAATTCCAAAGAGAAAGACAACAGTTAAGTCTCGAGAATCTGACTCTAAGAGACCATATTTGCCAATTTATAAGAAAATTGGATGGGAAGCTTATCCCTAACGCATAGATGTCAATCAAGCTGCTACTTTTCTTGTAAATATTATATCTCTTTGTCTTTTCTTAATAATTGTGATTTGTTTTGTTATTTTCTTTTATTTTCTCTGACAGGATCCAGACCTTTTTTGATCTTTCACGATTTATTTTACTGTTTAACTCATAATTGTCATATGGCAGGTACTAGTGCTATTATTATTACTTACCCTTTTCAGGTGTTATAAATTTAACTCATCATTGCACTTTTGAAGACATCCAGATAAAAATGGAAGCCACTTCAAGAAGACGAGTTGAAAACATTTGTGTGTTTTGTGGTACTAGTGTTGGTACTAAGCCACAATACGTAGCAGCAGCACATGAATTGGGTCAAGTCTTAGCCGAAAGAAATATGCACTTAGTATATGTCGGTGGCAATCTTGGATTAATAGGGATCGTTTCAAAGGCTGTACAGGACAGAGGCAGTCAAGTTCTGGGAATCATCCCAAAACCCTTGGTGGAAGCGAATCTGATTGGACCATCAAACGAAGAAGAACTAATTGTGCCAGATATGTCTGAACGACTGGTAGAAATGATTAACCGTGCTGATGCTTTTATTGTTTTGCCAGATGGCTTGGGCACAATGGAGGAGATTTTCATAGTATTATCTTGGGCGAACTTGAACATACACCAGAAACTGATTGGACTGTTTAACGCTGATGGATTTTATGATTTTCTTTGTCTATCCTTTGATGATTCCCGGAGAAATGGGTTCGTGTCAAAACCTTTACAAGAACTCCTTTTCACTGCCAGAACTGCCCCAGATTTAATTGATCAAATCTTAACCTTTGAACCGTAAATTGACCCTATCCTTTCCAAGATAAAATGGTCCGATGATGATCGTGGTAAGAAGCGTTGAATAAATCTGGATCTTAACCTTTAATTTTCATTTAGATGTAGAAATTCAGCTAACCAGGTACTATTTTCTAACTCAGCTTCTACTTCTTAAGACATTGGAGACAATGTCTTATTTAGGTTTGGGGGTGGGGAATAGTTGACTAGTACCTTGTTATTTTTTTATTTTTTTATTTTTAGTCCTAAATTTTTCGAAAAACTCAAAAAAAAATTAAAAAATTAAAAATTTTTACAAAAATCAATTTTTTTGTGTGTGTTTTTAATTTGATTAATCAGGTGAAATTGGTGTAAGAGATAGCCGAGTAAGGAATTTCCACTCCTGAGACGTATCTCAACTTATTTCGAAACAAGTTAATTTTTGTTTATTTCATTTTGAATTATTTTATTTGTGAATTCTCCATAAAACTAACTAAAATGGATCTTCATATGCTGAGTTGACAGATATTATCAATATGCATGGTAACATACGGACATGAGATGTAATTGAAAAGTTTGTAATATTCAGTGCTATAGTTTAATTGGAGGAAACATCTCAAAAAGCGATGGAGTAAAAAACAAACGTCTGAGATCCGAGTTATTAAGCCCGTAGGGGTGTTTTAACACCTAGTGCCCTAAAGCCAACTGGTTTGGGAGTCACTGACCCAAAGCTCGCTACATGGATCGAAGATGTTGCAAAAATATATATATCGGAAGTCCGAGTTATTAAGTCCGTAGGGGTGTCTTAACATCTAGTGCCCTAAAGCCAACTGGTTGGGAGTCACTAACCTAAAGCTCGTTACATGGATGAAAGATATTGTATATAAATAAATAAATAAATTCAAAAATCAAGAAAAAAATCAGAAAAATTATTTCATTACTCTAAAAAAGGTGTGAATTTGATATAACTTTAGGACAAAAATATTACTCTCTTCTTAACTACACTTGTGACTATTGTGGGCAAAATGAGTTGATTAATATTTTGTTGGCTGTGCATATGAAGAATGGTAAAAAAAAATTGGAGAATTTACTTATTCAGTAATCTAGAAAGAAAGAAAACAACTACTAACTTAGATAAGAATCACCTGTTTAGTCACTAACTTCTTTATTCTCTTTTCTCTTGTCTTTTTGCTTTTGTGTGCATTAGTTTTACTATCTTTTTACTTTTATCAAACATTTGTGGGTATCGTTGCTGTAAGCCCTCACGAGACTACAACTCGTCCACTAGGGACAACTAGGGGTTTAAAGGCTTGTTGCATATGCTAAATGCAACCGTGATCCCCACAAAAGTGACTTAGTTTAATTTTAATTATTTCTTGTATTTTATTTTGTTGTTTTGCTCGAGGACTAGCAAAATATTAGGTTTGGGGGTGTGATGAGCGGAAAATATATCAATATTTATCGCCCCTTTTACTTAATATTTTGTTTAGTTTCTCGGGTTTGATGAACGTTTTGATGTGTTTTAATTTATTTTGCAGATAAAATAATATTGGGACTCAATGGAATCATTTAGGACGAAATTTGGGTCAAATAAGGGTAAAAATTGGACTTGACATATTAATTTTGGAGATTGGAAACTTGAAAGGGCGTTCTAATGAAGTACAGTTTCGGAAATTCTAGTTTTACGCAATTGTAGTATTTTGGGCATAACATTGTACTCCGATATCGGATTGAGCTGATTCAAGTTCCTGATTAAAGAAGACTCAAAGATATACAACTTTGAAGAATAAAATAATTTCGAATTCGGAATATTTCATGACCGAAATTGATGAAACAGCCGGAAGTGTGTTATGTGTAATTATTAAAGTCATTTTCAAAGCAAAAAAAATAAAAAATAAAAATAAAAATAGTCAAACTCCCACCAAACATGATAGCAATTAGTGGAGCAATTAATAATGGAATTGGTAGAGGTAAAATTTTGCCTATAAATACCAAGCCATTTCATTTGTAAATTCATGCTTTCTTCTTTGAAATTCCTTAAGAATACTAAGAATATTTCTTTACTTTTATCATTACTTAATATATAAATGATAAAAGTCCTTATGATTAGTTTCAGATTATTAGATATGAGACAATATCAATCCATAAAGGTTTAATCATTAAATATCCCTAGTCTTAGTATTATCGAGACTGGACATCGATAATGCAGAATAGACTAGTATTGCACTTGTGCGTGTTATGGAAGCGTAACGACATAGTTCTTATATATTTAAGTATTGGATACTTATGCAAGTGTGATAGGAGGTTGTGTTTACCGATGGTACGGAAACAGCTTCGCTTTGGATAGACCCCCTGGAATCCCATTGGTAGTATGACTATGTGTCTACGGGAATCCGCATCAGGGTAGGTGTATTTGGTCTTAACCTGAGACTTGCATCGCTAGTACTTGCGACAATCAATACACTTTGGTTTTGGTCATCCAGGACTTTAACAGGTTCTGTGTACGCCTTTTCTGGGATTATTGAGAATCGTAGTGTATTGGGTGTGATGTCAAGACAAAAGTATCACTTCAGTCATATGGAGATGATGATCACACATGGTTACATAACTGGTACTTTAATTGGTTGCAACCATCAGGATAATATGACAAGGTCATGATTATCCGATTAAAGAGACTAGTTGCTTGTGATCCGATATATGCTTCGTACGGGGCATACACTATTCCAGCCCCAGGCTTTGCATGTTACATCCGATACTAGATCGAAATACGCAATACTACGTATACTACGCATGACATAGATTTAATATTCCTTTAAGAATATTTTTGGAGAATTGGGTAGGCACGGTGCTTTGCTAGAAGCCAACCATGTCTTGTAAATCGGTAAAAACGTAGTAAGAGTTACTCACGTGTTCGGATAGTCCGACGACCGGATTTACTGCCAACATATCCAAGGATCTCATGGACCGCTTCCTGAAGATTCACCGATGACGTATGATTCGAACATAATTAATCTAGGATTAATTACGGCGAGAATTTATCTGGGATAAAATTCTATTAGAAGAGAGAGAACGATTAATTTGGAATTAATCAATAAAATAATACATTCGATATATTAAACGAAATTAGATTTCGACGCGGAATTAAAATTGGATTTTAATTCGGGCTAACGAATTAATTTAGAATTATTTCGCGAGCGATGTGAATAGTAATTTTGCTAGGCATAATTATTTAATTAAATTTGATTTAATTACGTCGCAACAGAAAATTCGTTAATTCAGAATTAACGAACCCGAGCCCAGAATGTGTTTGCGGGCCCACTCAGATTTTGAATTAAAGTGGGGCCCATAATTCACATCGCAAGTCACATCGCCTGTCACTTTAGTGATGGAAGTCATGTCACCTTTTTGTGATTGACATCCAGTCACTATTCATGATGTGAGTAGATGGAGGCATTGAATGCCATTTTTCCCTCCAATTTGCTTTATCCTTTTTTGAAAAGCATATACCAAATATTGTGAAAGATTTTTGCATTAAGTTTTTAGAAAACAAAAACAAAAGAAATTGAAAACTCTCTCTCTCTCTCCTTAAGCTCCATTGCCGTGAGCTTCATCAAGAACAAGAGAAAATTTGTTGCAAATTTTCAAAGGTGCTAGCACACAAAGAATCATATAAGGTGTTAGGGAAACTAATCCCTTGAGCTTGGAATCAACATAAAAGCTTGGAGCTTGGATTCAACTTCAAAGAGGAGATCTTGTAGGACTTCTCATAGACAAAGTTTTGTGTTCAACATCTCCAAAATCCGTTCAATGTAAGTGTGTTTCTGCCATACTTCATTAAGTATTCACATTATTTCATTGCTTAAATTGATCTTGGGACACTTTAGAAACCAAACAATGGTATCAGAGAGCCTATTTGAGCATGAAATATGATTAGGGTTTATATACTAAAATTTGGGTATTTTTGATTTGAGCATGTTTTAATCAAATTACTTGTTTGAGTATGCTTGAATGTTGATAACTTGGAGTTATGCATGATCAATTTGAAGAAATTGAATTGGATTAATTTTCCCCAAATGCTATATGTTGGCCGAATGTATATGTTCCCTAAAGTCATGATATTTTATTTTTTATTTTTTGATCATTGGATGAGTTGAAAGACATGGATATATTGATTTGAGATTCAATCGGATTGAAATCGGAATCGGATATTAAATCCCTACAAATGCCGTGAGCTTCAAAGCATGGAATGAGATGATTTTTTGTTTCAATAATGTTGGACATGTATTGATGATGAATAAGCATGATTAATTGATTAATTGATATTTTGGAAATGTTAATTTAGATAATTAATTAATGTAATACACTTTAATTAATTAAATTATGAAATTTAGAATTTTAGAATTTGATTAATTGGGCTTAATTTAGAATTGGGCTTACAATGTTGTATTTGGCCCTAATGGGCTTGGTTGGGCCAAGTTGGTTTAGGTCAATTGGATTGGATCCAAATTGGGCCTAAACCATTCCATTAAGTCCAAATATGACAAATGAGCCTTTTATGTTTAATTGTGCCTAATGGGCCGAAATTGGTTTCTTGGCAAATATGGTGATTCCTTAATTGGCTTTGGTATTTGGGTTTGACCCATATTGACCAAAGTCCATGCCTTAAGAAATTAATTGAAAGCCCATTGGACTTTAATTAAATGACATTGAATGTTAATTGGGCTTTGAGACCCATTTAGATTAGATTTGGAATCTAAGTCGTAAAGGCGCATTTAAAAGTGTAATTATTTAATTTGGAATTAAATATAGAATTAGTATTGAATAAGAATTAAATTAGATTTAAATGTAGTTCGATATAATTCAAGAATTCGTACTTCGAGTACTTATTCTTAAACGAGTTGGACTCGCGCAAATCAAATCGTTGTTTGAACATTGGATGATCACTTTATTCAAGATTAATTAATTGGATTAGATTGATTGAATAACATGCTTTGTGTGAATACATGGATGTGTTGAATGAATAATGTATATCATATGGATATTAGAAGGGAAATGGCAATTTTGGAAATTGTTGTAAATTTAGAATTTATTAAATTGGACCTGCGTGTCCAGCCTTATCTCTCGATTCTTTGTAATTCTCTTCTCACCTAATTCCCCTCAATGTTAATGAGGTTTCTTTAATTGTATTATGTAATTGGGTAGAAGTTAGAATAGTAGCGAGAGTAGGAGAGGAAAGAGAGTAGAGTGATTGTTCTGGGAACAATCTGTGAGATATCCATCCGCATATCATTATTAATTTATTTACCGCGACTTATTATGCTTTTAGAATGCATGCTTAAGGTGTATGATGAGACCTAATCAAAGATAATAAATTGGTTGCCAATTTACGCGAAAAACCCTCAATAAATATTAAGCGTTTTCCTTCATTGAGTGATTCATTCTCAAGATCCAAGATTGGCACTGGTTTGTTGGCCAAAGTCAAGACCTTGTCCATCGCGGATGTGTTTGAATCATGAAGGCTTTGTTCCATATCGTATGTCTTGTCCAAGTTGTGATTTGTTGGCCAAAGTCAAGATCATTCTTCTTCATCGACATCGATTACGAAGCTTTCCAAAGTCAATGGGTTCCGCTTACTGGAATCATTAAGCTTGTTGTGCCAAAGCCAAGGCTTAGTTGATTCAGAGGAAAAAGGTTAGGAAAATATATTGGATATATTGGCATATATATTGTATATATGTTTCGGACTTGGAGGTTCACCTACCGGATCTAGGAATTGGATGAGATCTAATTGATCTTAGAGATCTACCTAGTTAAATATCATACAGCTTGTTGGCCAAAGTCAAAGTTGTGTGTTATTTAACGGGATCCTAACCCACTAGGAAACTAGGTTTCCCGAGTACTCAACAAAGGGTTAGAGGCTCACCGAAAAATAGTGGGAGGCTAGTATTGAATTTGCAATTTCGTTCAAATACTTAGCTTTACGCGCTTTCAAATTATTTCATCAATTATTTTTATTAGTTGGACTAATATTTTATTATTTTTCTTGTAACAGTTAGACTGTACCCTACATCGTTAATTGAATAGTTGGACTATTGCGATTAAGATGACATGAAAGTTAAGCATTATGGATATTGTCATGGGCGATAATGTCTTTAATGGCACAAACTTTCAAGACTGGGATTTGAATCTCAGGATTGTCCTGGGATCCCAGAAGTTGCTCTACACTATAGAGAGACCTCTTGGGCCTAAGCCCCGACCTGATCAGTTGCTTGAGCTAGAACTTTGGAAGACTCATAGCGATGACAACTCAACTGCTCAATCGGTAATGCTTGCTGCTATGACTCCGTAATTCCGTCGTCAGAACAAGGGATTGGATCCCTATGAGATGATGGCGAAGTTGCATGATCTTCACCGATATAATCTTAGATCGCAAAGATATGAGTTGCAGAAGAAGCTCTTTCATGCTCGCATGTCAGAGGGTACTTCTGTTGAGCACCATGTGTCACAGATGATTGCTGACATTGAGCAGCTGGGACAGATGGGCATTGTCTTCGAGGCTGAGACTTCAGTAGATTTGATCTTAAAGTCTCTCCCCGACACTTAGAGTGGGTTCATCATAAACTACAATATGATGAACGAAGAACAAACTTTTAGAGAGTTGATGTCCACACTGCGCGAAGCAGAAAAAGAGCTCATAAAGGGTAAGAAGCGCAAGGCGCACTTCGCTTCAACATCTCAGACTCCGAGGGCTTGGCCCAAGGCGACTGGAGGTGTAAAGAAAAAGAAGAAGAAAGGCAAGGCGAAATCATCAAAACCTATGGTAAGGACAAATCCCAAGATGTATGTCTGCAGTGCGGGAAGCGGGGTCACTGGAAGCGTGACTGCCGCGAGTACAATGCACACATGAAGGAAATCAAAGCGGGCAAGGCACCGGCTTCAGGTATGTTTGTTATAGAAATAAACATGTCTACTACTAGTTTTAAAAATTGTATTTTTGATTCTGGTTGTGGTACTCATATATGTACTGATGTGCAGGATCTGCAGATTAGCAGGAGACTGGCCTAAGGAGAGATTGACGTCCTCGTTCGAAATGGGACACGTGTCGCCATTTTGGCCGTTGGCACTTTTGTTTTGGAACTGCCCTCGGGCCATGTACTTAAACTTACAGACTATTATTATGTACCTAGTTTGACTAGGAATATTATTTCTGTATCTATGTTAGCCCAATGTGGGTACACTTTTGTATTTAGAAACACTGGGTGTTTATGTATAAAAATGATATGGAAATTTGCACTGCTGATGTAAATAATGGTCTTTATATTTTGAATATGAATCAATCTCAAACATATAATGTAACAAACAAAAGGCTTAAAGTAAGTAACAAAGATGAAACTTATATGTGGCCATGTCGTCTGGGACACATAAACAAGACACGTATATCCACACTTTCGAAGAGTGGGTACTTGGACGGATTTGATCCAAATTCATATGACGTCTGCGAATCTTGTTTATTAGGCAAGACGCCTAAATCACCTTTTAGCGGTAAAGGTGCATGTGCCACCGAACTGTTAGCCCTCGTTCATAGTGATGTATGTGGGCCCATGTCTAGCCAGGCTAGATGTGGATATGAATACTTCGTAACCTTTACGGATGATGCATCGCGTTATGGATATGTGTATCTTATGAGACACAAGTCGGAAACCTTTGAGAAATTCAAAGAGTTTCGACACGAAGTAGAAAAATAGACCGGCAAAAGTATTAAGACATCACGGTCGGACCGTGGTGGCAAATACTTAAGCAATGAGTTTCTTGATTACTTGAAAGAATATGGTATTCTTTCACAGTGGACTCCTCGGAACACCGCAATTAAACGTGTGTCCGAACGGAGAAACCGAACTTTATTAGACATGGTAAGGTCTATGATGAGTCGCACAGAGCTACCTATTTCCTTCTGGGGATATGCATTGAACAATGCAATACTTATTTTGAATAAGGTTCCGTCAAAGTCTGTTCAACAGACTCCGTATGAAATATGGACAGGAAAGAAACCGAGTTTCTCATTCCTGAAGATTTGGGGTTGCTGGGCATACGTCAAACGTTTGGAAGGTACCAAACTAGAACCCAAGTCGGATAAATGCCTATTTGTAGGATATCCTAGGGAAACCAAAGGATATTACTTCTATCACCCATAAGAGAACAAAGTATTTGTTGCTCTAGATGCGGTTTTCCTTGAGAATGAATCCTAAATGCAGTGCAGTGATAAGTGTGAGAGGAAAGTAGAACTCGATGAAAATCGGAGTGATACTGTTCCTGGCACAGAATCCTTAACAGAACATGAATAGTCCATCAGGGATGAGACTGTACCATAATCTTTGAATACACAAGAACGCGTAGGTCGGAGAGAGTCAGAAAAGAACCTGAGAGGTATGGGTTTCTGATCTCACCTCATGTGGATATTAATCTTATTGAGGAAGATGAGCCGGCTACGTATGAGGAAGCGATACAAGGTATCGACTCCGGTTTATGGCAAAATGCCATGAATTTCGAAATGGATTCCATATACACCAACCAAGTTTGGACACTGGTTGATGCACCAGAAGGCGTAAAGCCTATTAGTTGCAAATGAGTCTTCAAGAAGAAGACCGACATGGATGGCAACGTACAAACGTACAAAGCTAGGCTTGTAGCGAAAGGGTATCGTCAACGACATGGTGTCGATTACGACAGAACTTTTTCACCCGTTGCCATGATTAAATCCATTTGGATAATGCTTGTTATTGCTGCATATTTCGATTACGAGATATGGCAGATGGACGTCAAAACCGCTTTCCTTAACAGAAACCGTTTGGAGGATGTTTATATGCAACAGCCTGACGGTTTTGTCGTACCAAGACTTGCAAATAAGGTTTGTAAGTTAAATCGATCCATTTATGGATTGAAGCAAGCATCGCGTTCTTGGAACAAACGTTTTGATGTGATCATAAAAGAATATGATTTCATTCAAAACGAAGATAATCCTTGTGTATATAAGAAGGTTAGTTGGAGTGCACTGACATTCATTGTCCTTTACGTTGATGATGTATTGCTTATTGGAAATGACATTCCCATGTTAACGTCGGTGACAGCTTGGCTTTCATTAAAATTCTCCATGAAGGATCTGAGAGAAGCAGCCTTTATTCTAGGAATAAAGATCTACCGGGATAGATCTAGAAAACTGCTTGGACTCTCCCAGAGCACGTACATTGACAAAGTGTTGAAGAGATTCAACATGGATCAATCCAAGAGGGGACTGTTGCCAGTGTCACATGGTGTCACTCTATCTAAGGACATGTGTCATAAAACTCAAGATGAGAGAGACAACATGAGTCGGATACCGTTCGCATCGGCAGTCGGATCGATCATGTATGCCATGATATATACGTGACCTGATGTCTCATATGCTTTGAGCATATGAAGTCGCTATCAGGCCGATCTAGGTGATGGTCACTGGATGGCGGTTACGAATATCCTAAAGTATCTTAGACGAACTAAGGATGCTTTTTTAATCATTAAATATCCCTAGTCGTAGTATTATCGAGACTGGACATCGATAATACAGAATAGACTAGTATTGCACTTCAGCGTGTTATGAAAGCGTAACGACATAGTTCTCATATATTTAAGTATTGGATATTTATGCAAGTGTGATATGAGGTTGTGTTTACCGATGGTACGGAAACAGCTTCGCTCTGGATAGACCCCGCAGAATCCCATTGGTAGTATGACTATGTGTCTATGGGAATCCGCGTCAGGGTAGGTGTATTTGGTCTTAACCTGAGACTTGCATCGCTAGTACTTGCGACAATCAATACGCTTTGGTTTTGGCCATCCATGACTTTAATAGGTTCTGTGTACGCCTCTTCTGGGTTTATTGAGAATAGTAGTGTATTGGGTGTGATATCAAGACGGAAGTATCGCTTCAGTCATATGGAGATGATGATCACATATGTAGACCGGGCCGGCGGTTCGGTTCGGTTCCGAACCGGAACCGAACCGTCCGGTTCCGGTTCCACTTTGTGTGGAACCGGAACCGAACCGGTTAATTCCGGTTCGGTTCCGGTTCCACACTAAAATGGAACCGGAACCGGAACCGGAACCGGAACCGAACCGGAACCGTTCGGTTCCGGTTCCGGTTCCATTCGGTTTTTTTTTTTTTTTTTTTTTTTACTTTTTTGAAAATAAAACTCAAATTACAAATAATTATATTAAATTATTATTTTTGAAAATAATTACAAATAAAATTACATAATTACAAATAAAATTATGTAAATTACAAATTAAGTTAAATTACATTACATAATTACACTAAATTACAAATAAAAATCTTAATTAAAATATTAAAAAAATATATTATATATATATACAAACCGGTTCCAACCGGAACCGTACGGTTCCGGTTGGAACCGTTGGAACCGAACGGTTCCAACGGTTCCAACCGGTTCGGCTAGGGGAGGAACCCTAACCGAACCGGTTAGGTTCCGGTTCGGTTCCGAACCGGAACCGGAACCGGTTGGAACCGGAACCGTCCGGTTCCAACCGGTTCGGTTCCGGTTCGGTTCCGGTTCCGAACCGGAACCTTGGCCGGGTCTACACACATGGATACAAACTGGTAATTTAATTGGTTGCAACCATCGGGATAATATGACAAGGTCATAATTATCCGATTAAAGAGACTAGTTGATTATGATCCGATATATGCTTCGTATGGGGCATACACTATTCCAGCCACAGGCTTTGCATGTGACATCCGATACTAGATCGAAATACGCAATACTACGTATACTACGCCTGACATAGATTTAATATTCCTTTAAGAATATTTTTGGAGAATTGGGTAGGCACGGTGTTTTGCTAGAAGCCAACCATGTCTTGTAAATCGGTAAAAATGTAGTACGAGGTACTCACGTGTTCGGATAGTCCGACGACCGAATTTACTGCCAACATATCCAGGGATCTCATGGGTCGCTTCCCGAAGATTCACCGATGACGTATGATTCGAACATAATTAATCTAGGATTAATTACGGCAAGAATTTATCTGGGATAAAATTCTATTAGAAGAGAGAGAACGATTAATTTGGAATTAATCGATAAAATAATATATTCGATATATTAAACGAAATTAGATTTCGACGCAGAATTAAAATTGGATTTTAATTCGGGCTAACGAATTAATTTAGAATTAATTCGCGAGCGACGTGAATAGTAATTTTGCTAGGCATAATTATTTAATTAAATTTGATTTAATTACGTCGCAACAGAAAATTCGTTAATTCAGAATTAACGAACCCGAGCCCGGAATGTGTTTGCGGGCCCACTCAGATTTTGAATTAAAGTGGGGCCCACAATTCACATCGCAAGTCACATCGCCTGTCACTTTAGTGATAGAAGTCATGTCACCTTTTTGTGATTGACATCCAATCACTATTCATGATGTGAGTAGATGGAGGCATTGAATGCCATTTTTCCCTTCAATTTGCTTTATCCTTTTTGGAAAAGCATATACCAAATATTGTGAAAGATTTTTGCATTAAGTTTTTAGAAAACAAAAACAAAAGAAATTGAAAACTCTTTCTCTCCCTCTTAAGCTCCATTGTCGTGAGCTTCATCAAGAACAAGAGAAAATTTGTTGCAAATTTTCAAAGGTGCTAGCACACAAAGAATCATATAAGGTGTTAGGGAAACTAATCCCTTGAGCTTGGAATCAACATCAAAGCTTGGAGCTTGGATTCAACTTCAAAGAGGAGATCTTGGAGGACTTCTCATAGACAAAGTTTTGTGTTCAACATCTCCAAAATCCGTTCAATGTAAGTGTGTTTCCGCCACACTTCATTAAGTATTCACATTATTTCATTGCTTAAATTGATCTTGGGACACTTTAGAAACCAAACAATGGTATCAGAGAGCCTATTTGAGCATGAAATATGATTAGGGTTTATATACTAAAATTTGGGTATTTTTGATTTGAGCATGTTTTAATCAAATTACTTGTTTGAGTATGCTTGAATGTTGATAACTTGGAGTTATGCATGATCAATTTGAAGAAAATTGAATTGGATTAATTTTCCCCAAATGCTATATGTGGCCGAATGTATATGTTCCCTAAAGTCATGGTATTTTTTTTGTTTTTTGATCATTGGATGAGTTGAAAGACATGTATATATTGATTTGAGATTCAATCGGATTGAAATCGGAATCGGATATTAAATCCCTACAAATGCCGTGAGCTTCAAAGCATGGAATGAGATGATTTTTTGTTTCAATAATGTTGGACATGTATTGATGATGAATAAAAATGATTAATTGATTAAATTGATATTTTGGAAATGTTAATTTAGATAATTAATTAATGTAATACACTTTAATTAATTAAATTATGAAATTTGGAATTTTAGAATTTGATTAATTGGGCTTAATTTAGAATTGGGCTTACAATGTTGTATTTGGGCCTAATAGGCTTGGTTGGGCCAAGTTGGTTTAGGTCAATTGGATTTGATCCAAATTGGGCCTAAACCATTCCATTAAGTCCAAATATGACAAATGAGCCTTTTATGTTTAATTGGGCCTAATGGGCCGAAATTGGTTTCTTGGCAAATATGGTGATTCCTTAATTGGGCTTTGGTATTTGGGTTTGACCCATATTGACCAAAGTCCATGCCTTAAGAAATTAATTGAAAGCCCATTGGACTTTAATTAAATGACATTGAATGTTAATTGGGCTTTGAGACCCATTTAGATTAGATTTGGAATCTAAGTCGTAAAGGCGCATTTAAAAGTGTAATTATTTAATTTGGAATTAAATATAGAATTAGTATTGAATACGAATTAAATTAGATTTAAATTGTAGTTCGATATAATTCAAGAATTCGTAATTCGAGTACTTATTCTTAAACGAGTTGGACTCGCGCAAATCAAATCATTGTTTGAACATTGGATGATCACTTTATTCAAAGATTAATTAATTGGATTAGATTGATTGAATAACATGCTTTGTGTGAATACATGGATGTGTTGAATGAATAATGTATATCATTTGGAAATTAGAAGGGAAATGGCAATTTTGGAAATTGTTGTAAATTTAGAATTTATTAAATTGGACCTGCGTGTCTAGCCTTATCTCTCGATTCTTTGTAATTCTCTTCTCACCTAATTCCCCTCAATGTTAATGAGGTTTCTTTAATTGTATTATGTAATTGGGTAGAAGTTAGAATAGTGCTAGCCGGGGAGAGGAAATAGAGTGATTTATTCTAGGAACAATCTGTGAGATATCCATCCGCATATCATTATTAATTTATTTACCGCGACTTATTATGCTTTTAGAATGCATGCTTAAGGGTGTATGATGAGACCTAATCAAAGATAATAAATTGGTTGCCAATTTACGCGAAAAACCCTCAATAAATATTAAGCGTTTTCCTTCCATTGAGTGATTCATTCTCAAGATCCAAGATTGGCACTGGTTTGTTGGCCAAAGTCAAGACCTTTGTCCATCACGGATGTGTTTGAATCATGAAGGCTTTGTTCCATATCGTATGTCTTGTCCAAGTTGTGATTTGTTGGCCAAAGTCAAGATCACTTCTTCTTCATCGACATCGATCACGAAGCTTTCCAAAGTCAATGGGTTCCGCTTAACTGGAATTATTTAGCTTGTTGTGCCAACGCCAAGGCTTAGTTGATTCAGAGGAAAAAGGTTAGGAAAATATATTGGATATATATTGTATATATGTTTTGGACTTGGAGGTCCACCTACCGGATCTAGGAATTGGATGAGATCTAATTGATCTTAGAGATCTACCTAGTTAAATATCATAATACTTGTTGGCCAAAGTCAAGGTTGTGTGTTATAGAAATAAACATGTCTACTACTAGTTTTAAAAATTGTATTTTTGATTCTGGTTGTGGTACTCATATATGTACTGATGTGCAGGATCTGCAGATTAACAGGAGACTGGCCTCAGGAGAGATTGACGTCCTCGTTCGAAATGAGACACGTGTTGCCATTTTGGCCGTTGGCACTTTTGTTTTGGAACTGCCCTCGGGGCATGTACTTAAACTTACAGACTGTTATTATATATCTAGTTTGACTAGGAATATTATTTCTGTATCTATGTTAGCCCAATGTGGGTACACTTTTGTATTTAGAAACACTGGGTGTTTATGTATAAAAATGATATGGAAATTTGCACTGCTGATGTAAAAAATGGTCTTTATATTTTGAATATGAATCAATCTCAAACATATAATGTAACAAACAAAAGGATTAAAGTAAGTAACAAATATGAAACTTATATGTGGCATTGTCGTCTGGGACAAATAAACAAGACATGTATATCCACACTTTCGAAGAGTGGGTACTTGGACGGATTTGATCCAAATTCATATGACGTATGCGAATCTTGTTTATTAGGCAAGACGCCTAAATCACCTTTTAGCGGTAAAGGTGCATGTGCCACCGAACTGTTAGCCCTCGTTCATAGTGACATATGTGGGCCCATGTCTAGCTAGGCTAGAGGTGGATATGAATAATTTGTAACCTTTACGGATGATGCATCGCGTTATGGTTTTGTGTATCTTATGAGACACAAGTCGGAAACTTTTGAGAAATTCAAAGATTTTCGACACGAAGTAGAAAAACAGACCGGCAAAAGTATTAAGACATCACAGTCGGACCGTGGTGGCGAATACTTAAGCAATGAGTTTCTTGATTACTTGAAAGAATATGGTATTCTTTCACAGTGGACTCCTCCCGGAACACCGCAATTAAACGGTGTGTCCGAACGGAGAAACCGAACTTTATTAGACATGGTAAGGTCTATGATGAGTCGCACAGAGCTACCTATTTCCTTCTGGGGATATGCATTGAACAATGCAATACTTATTTTGAATAAGGTTCCGTCAAAGTCTGTTCAACAGACTCCGTATGAAATATGGACAGGAAAGAAACCGGGTTTCTCATTCCTGAAGATTTGGGGTTGCTGGGCATACGTCAAATGTTTGGAAGGTACCAAACTAGAACCCAAGTCGGATAAATGCCTATTTTGTAGGATATCCTAGGGAAACCAAAGGATATTACTTCTATCACCCATAAGAGAACAAAATATTTGTTGCTCTACATGCGGTTTTCCTTGAGAAGGAATTCCTAAATGCAGTGATAAGTGAGAGGAAAGTAGAACTCGATGAAAATCAGAGTGATACTGTTCCTGG
Organism: Zanthoxylum bungeanum; assembly: GCA_019454045.1. Classification (NCBI taxonomy): domain Eukaryota; kingdom Viridiplantae; phylum Streptophyta; class Magnoliopsida; order Sapindales; family Rutaceae; genus Zanthoxylum; species Zanthoxylum bungeanum. The sequence continues at coordinate 49,445 of SKCR01025403.1, forward strand.
CACAGAATCCTTAACAGAACATGAACAGTCCATCAGGGATGAGACTGTACCACAATCTTTGAATACACAAGAACCGCGTAGGTCAGAGAGAGTCAGAAAAGAACCTGAGAGGTATGGGTTTCTGATCTCACCTCATGTGGATATTAATCTTATTGAGGAAGATGAGCCGGCTACGTATGAGGAAGCGATACAAGGTATCGACTCCGGTTTATGGCAAAATGCCATGAATTCCGAAATGGATTCCATGTACACCAACCAAGTTTGGACACTAGTTGATGCACCAGAAGGCGTAAAGCCTATTGGTTGCAAATGCGTCTTCAAGAAGAAGACCGACATGGATGGCAACGTACAAACGTACAAAGCTAGGCTTGTAGCGAAAGGGTATCATCAACGACATGGTGTCGATTATGACGGAACTTTTTCACCCGTTGCCATGATTAAATCCATTTGGATAATGCTTGCTTTTGCTGCATATTTCGATTACGAGATATGGCAGATGGACGTCAAAACCGCTTTCCTTAACAGAAACTGTTTGGACGATGTTTATATGCAACAGCCTGACGGTTTTGTCGTACCAAGACTTGCAAATAAGGTTTGTAAGTTAAATCGATCCATTTATGGATTGAAGCAAGCATCGCGTTCTTGGAACTAACGTTTTGATGAGATCATAAAAGAATATGATTTCGTTCAAAACGAAGATAATCCTTGTGTATATAAGAAGGTTAGTTGGAGCGCACTGACATTCATTGTCCTTTACGTTGATGATGTATTGCTTATTGGAAATGACATTCCCATGTTAACGTCGGTGAAAGCTTGGATTTCATTAAAATTCTCCATGAAGGATCTGAGAGAAGCAGCCTTTATTCTAGGAATAAAGATCTACCGGGATAGATCTAGAAAGCTGCTTGGACTCTCCCAGAGCACGTACATTGACAAAGTGTTGAAGAGATTCAACATGGATCAATTCAAGAGGGGACTGTTGCCAGTGTCACATGGTGTCACTCTATCTAAGGACATGTGTCATAAAACTCAAGATGAGAGAGACAACATGAGTCGGATACCGTTCGCCTCGGAAGTCGGATCGATCATGTATGCCATGATATATACGGGACCTGATGTCTCATATGCTTTGAGCATATGTAGTCGCTATCAGGCCGATCTAGGTGATGGTCACTGGATGGCGGTTACGAATATCCTAAAGTATCTTAGACGAACTAAGGATGCTTTCTTAATCTATGGAGATGGAGAACTTGAGGTAACTGGGTTTACCGATGCAAGTTTCCAAACCGATAAAGACGACTGCAAGTCGCAATCCGGGTACATATTTTGTTTGAATAACGAAGCAGTAAGCTGGAAATCTTCCAAGCAAGAGACTGTTACCGATTCAACAACAGAAGCGGAGTATATTGCTGCAGCTGAAGTAGTAAAAGAGGCAGTTTGGATCCGTAAATTCCTAATTGGATTGGAGTAGTTCCGTTAGCAGCTGAGCCCGTTCCATTGTATTGTGACCATAATGGGGCTATAGCGCATGCTAAGGAACCGCGATCTCAACAACAGTCCAAGCATGTTCTTCGACGTTTCCATCTGATTCGTGAGATCATACATCGTGGCGATGTGAAGATCGAGAAGGTCGCATCAGAGGACAACATTGCAGATCCGCAGACTAAAGCTATTCCTCAGCAAAAGTTTGAGCGACATATACATAGTTCAAGTGTTAGATGCTTGAGTGACTGGCTATAGGCCAAGTGGGAGATTGTTGGACAATTATGACCCATAGTGTCACTATTTGTAAAAGACATTGTGGTTTTTGTACAAATTAACTATGTGACAATGAAATTACATTTTATCATTTTGTAATTTGATTACATAAATATATAAATGATAAAAGTCCTTATGATTAGTTCCAGATTATTAGATATGAGACAATATCAATCCATAAAGGTTTAATCATTAAATATCCATAGTCGTAGTATTATCGAGACTGGACATCGATAATGCGGAATAGACTAGTATTGCACTTGTGCGTGTTATGGAAGCGTAACGACATAGTTCTCATATATTTAAATATTGGATATTTATGCAAGTGTGATAAGAGGTTGTGTTTACGATGGTACGGAAACAGCTTCGCTCTGGATAGACCCCGCAGAATCCCATTGGTAGTATGACTATGTGTCTATGGGAATCCACATCAGGGTAAGTGTATTTGGTCTTAACCTGAGACTTGCATCGCTAGTACTTGCGACAATCAATACGCTTTGGTTTTGGCCGTCCATGACTTTAACAGGTTCTGTGTACTCCTATTCTGGGTTTATTGAGAATAGTAGTGTATTGGGTGTGATGTCAAGAAGGAAGTATCACTTCAGTCATATGGAGATGATGATCACGCAGGGATACAAAACTGGTACTCTAATTGGTTGCAACCATCGAGATAATATGACAAGGTCATGATTATCCGATTAAAGAGATTAGTTGCTTGTGATCCGATATATGCTTCGTACGGGGCATACACTATTCCAGCCCCAGGCCTTGCATGTGACATCCGATACTAGATCGAAATACGCAATACTACGTATACTACGCCTGACATAGATTTAATATTCCTTTAAGAATATTTTTGGAGAATTGGGTAGGCACGGTGCTTTGCTAGAAGCCAACCATGTCTTGTAAATCGGTAAAATTGTAGTACGAGGTACTCACGTGTTCGGATAGTTCGATGACCGGATTTACTGCCAACATATCCAGGGATCTCATGGGTCGCTTCCTGAAGATTCACCGATGACGTATGATTCGAACATAATTAATCTAGAATTAATTACGGCGAGAATTTATCTGGGATTAAATTCTATTAGAAGAGAGAGAACGATTAATTTGGAATTAATCAATAAAATAATACATTCGATATATTAAATGAAATTAGATTTCGACGCGGAATTAAAATTGGATTTTAATTCGGGCTAACGAATTAATTTAGAATTAATTCGCGAGCGATGTGAATAGTAATTTTGCTAGGCATAATTATTTAATTAAATTTGATTTAATTACGTCGCAACAGAAAATTCGTTAATTCAGAATTAATGAACCCGAGCCCAGAATGTGTTTGCGGGCCCACTCAGATTTTGAATTAAAGTGGGGCCCACAATTCACATCGCAAGTCACATCACCTGTCACTTTAGTGATGGAAGTCATGTCACCTTTTTGTGATTGACATCGAGTCACTATTCATGATGGGAGTAGATGGAGGCATTGAATGCCATTTTCCCCTCCAATTTGCTTTATGCTTTTTGGAAAAGCATATACCAAAGTTGTGAAATATTTTTGCATTAAGTTCTTAGAAAAAAAAAACAAAAGAAATTGAAAACTCTCTCTCTCTCTCCTTAAGATCCATTGCCGTGAGCTTCATCAAGAACAAGAGAAAATTTGTTGCAAATTTTCAAAGGTGCTAGCACACAAATAATCATATAAGGTGTTAGGCAAACTAATCCATTGAGCTTGGAATCAACATCAAAGCTTGGAGCTTGGATTCAACTTCAAAGAGGAGATCTTGGAGGACTTCTCAAAGACAAAGTTTTGTGTTCAACATCTCCAAAATCCGTTCAATGTAAGTGTGTTTCCGCCATACTTCATTAAGTATTCACATTATTTCATTCCTTAAATTTATCTTGGGACACTTTAGAAACCAAACACCTTAGTTATGTGTCATAACTAAGTTAGTTATCTGGGGTTGTGATGAAGTCCAATATCACCGGTTTATAAGGGGTTAAATTACAGTTTGGGTAATATAAAAGTTTATTTATTGAGCCTTAGTCTTAATGCATCTTGTTAACTAGCCATTAATAAGATTGATTCGGTAAACTTAAAATAAACTTGGAAAATGGATTTTAGGTTTAAGACCTTAGACTTAATAGCCCACGATCTTCCTTGAGGATAGATTTCCTTACATGATAGGAATATACCTGTCGGGCCGGGGTAGCCATAATTAGAACTTAATCTTAATGAATTCAGATAACTTAATTGACATAAGAATATGATTAATCGGGTTACACTGGGTATTTGTATCTGACCATTGGAAGAGGCTTTTACATAATTTCGTGTTCCAGGTTAATAAATCGATATATTACACAACCGTAAGATAACCTTCATCTTTAAAAATGATATTGGAAAGATTCACAACCCTGGATAGTTTTATAAAATTGAATTTTCCTAAATCTACTTTCAAGCAATTCATTTACTTGTTTCAAGTTTAAAGTCACCATCCAATCAAATAACCAATCCATTAGATACTCGTAAAAATTTGACTTCATAAATTAATAATAAAAGGTTTTAAGTCCTCGTGAGATCGATACTTTTTATACTACTGGAACGATACTTGCGCTTGCGTTATCCGCGTGTGAAAACGCCAGTAGTATAAAAAATATCAATCTCACGAGGACCTAAAACCTTTTGTTATTAATTTATGAAGTCAAATTTTATGAGTATCTAATCGATTGGTTATTTGATTGGATGGTGACTTTAAACTTAAAACAAGTAAATGAAATTGCTTGAAAGTAGATTTAGGAAAATCCAATTTATAAAACTATCCAGGGTTGTGAATCTTTCCAATATCATTTTTAAAGATGAAGTGGTTATCGTATGGTTGTGTAATATATCGATTTATTAACCTGGAACACGAAATTATGTAAAAGCCTCTTCCGATGGTCAGATACAAATACCCAATGTAACCCGATTAATCATATTCCTATGTCAATTAAGTTATCAGAATTCATTAAGATTAAGTTCCAATTATGGCTACCTCTGTTAGTCTCCAAGACATACCACAAGATCAACTAAGAGTGATTTGTGTGTGAATTACCAAGAGCTTTGCGGAAAACTCACATTGATTGGTGGAGGAGATTTCTAAAATTTCCATCTTTCCTTGGATGCGTTGGAAGCTTCGGAGCTTGAAGACGAGTTCCAAACTCTCGGGTTGGTCTCCCTATCACCTTCCTTTGACTCCAAAATGTGCTAGCATGGTAGAATTTTGAAACAAAAATTCCATGGAGAGAGGCCTCTAAGTTCGGCCAAGAGAAGCAAAAAGGGGAGAGAGTGAATAGTGTGTAGGGTCCAGGATCTCACCTTGAGGTTCTGGGTTCGAATCCAGGGGGTGCACTTCTTGTAAGAGCCTGGGATAGCCGGTGGTTTTACTTGCGCCGCGGCCCAGAATGGATGGTTTGGTGGCGGGGTTTCCATCGTTTCCAAAAAAAAAAAAAACCATGCTGGATAAAGCCAAGTGGTTTTGAAAAAACCATTTGCTTTTTGCCAACTACCACCATCACATTTTGACAAGTGATGTGACTAGTGGGTCCCACAATTAAATTCAAAATTCAAGTCGGGTGGCTCAACACACTTCGGGCTCAGTTTCGTTTATTCCGAATAAACAAATTTTATGTCGCGACGTAATTAAATCTAATTTAATTAAATAATAATACCCAGTAAAATTATTACGGAAGTCGCTCGCGAATTAATTCTAAATTAATTCGTTCGTTTGAATTAAAATCCAATTTAATTCCGCATTGAAATCTAATTTCAATTAATATATATAATATATTATTTTAGCCCAATTAAATAAATTAAATAGTAAAATCTAATTTCACTAATAAATTTACTTTACCGATTAATTCTAAATTAATCGCGTTCTCTCTTCTCGACGAATTTATTCCCAGATAATTCTCGACGCAATTAATCCCAGATTAATTCTTTCTCTTTTAATTATTCCCAGATTAATTATTGTCGTAATTAATCCCAGATTAATTTTCTCTCTCATAATTAATTCCCAGATTAATTATCTGTTCGAGTCAAATGTCATCGGTGAATCTTTGAGAGGCGACCCAAGAGATCCCTGGATATGTTGGCAGTAAATACAGTTACCGGACTATTCGAATACGTGCGTACCTAGTACCACGTGCTTACCGATTTACAAGACATGATTGGCTTCTAGCAAAGCACCGTGCCTACCCAATTCTCCAGAAATATATTCAACATGGAATATACATAATCTATATCAGACGTAATATACATAGTATCACGTATTACGATCCATTATCGGATGTCACATGCTAGGCATGGGGTTGGAATTGTGTCTGCCCCATACGAAGCATATATCGGATTAACAGCAACTAGTATCTTTAATCGGATAATCATGACCTTGTCATATTATCCCGATAGCTACAGCATTTAAGAGAGTACCAGTTCTGTATCCCTGCGTGATCATCATCTCCATATTACTAAAGTGATACTTCCATCTTGATATCACACCCAATACACTACGATTCTCATTATACCCAGAAGAGGCGTACACAGAACCTGTTAAAGCCCCAGACGACCAAAACTAAAGTATACTGATTGTCGCAAGTATTAGCGATGCAAGTCTCAGGTTAAGACCAAATACACCTACCCTGATTCGGACTCCCATAGACACATAGTAATACTACCAAATGGATTTCGACGGGTCTATCCAGAGTGAAGCTGTATCCATACCATCGGTAAACAGAACCTCCTTTTACACTTGCATGAGTATCCAATACCCAAATATATGAGAAATATGCCGTTACGCTTCCATAACACGCATAAGTGTAATACTAGCCTATTCCGCATTATCGATGTCCAGTCTGATAATACTACGACTAGGGATATTTAATGATTAAACCTTAGTGGATTAATACTGTCTCATATCTTATTAATCCGGTACTAATCATATGGACTTTTATCATTTATATATCCCGGTAATCCAATTACAAATGATAAAAGAGCAATTTCCTTTGTCACATAGTTAATTTGTACAACAACACCATGTTCTGTACAAACAGTGATGCTATGGGTCATAATTGTCCAACAATCTCCACTTGGCCAATAGCCAATCACTTAGGTATTCTCCACCTGAACTATATACGGGTCGCTTAAACTTCTGCTTAGAATTAACTTTCGTCAACGTATTTGTAATGTTATTATTTGATGTGATTTATTCGATCATCTCATTGCCACGATGTATGATCTTACGAATCAGATGAAACGATTGAAGTACATACTTGGATCGTTGATGATACCATTAATTCTTTAGCTTGTGTTGTAGCCTAGCTCAGCTGCTAACAGAACTACACCTAATCTAATTAGGATTATATAGATCCAAAATGCTTCTATTGCTGCCTCAGCTGCAACAATGTTCCGCTTCGGCAACAATATCTTGCTTGGAAGATTTCCAGCTCACTGTTCCGTTATTCAAACTATATAGTACCCTTAATTGCGACTTACAGTCGTCTTTATCGATTTGGGAACTTACAGCAGTGAACCCAGTCACCTCAAGTTCTCATTCTCCATAGCTTAGTTCATCTAAGATACTTAAGGATGTCCTTAACATCAATCCAGTGACCATCACCTGGATTGGCCTGATTGTGACTCCATATGCTCAAAGTGTATGAGACACTAGGTCACGTACATATATTTCAATGTATGAGTTCTCGGAGAGTGCCAACAATTTTTAGATCTATCTCAGTAGATCCTTATTCCTAGAATAAAGGTTGCATCTCCCAAGTAATCTACGGAGAATTTTCATGAAAGCCAAGCTTTCACCGATTGTTTTATGGGAATGTCATTTCCAAGAAATGATATGTCATCATCATATAGGACATTCATTTTCAGTGCGCTCCCACTAACCTTCTTATATACACAAGAATCATCTTCGTTTTGAATTAAATCATATACCATTATGATTACATCAAAACGATGATTCCAAGAATTCAATGCTTGCTTCAATCCATAAATGAATTGATTTAACTCGCAAACATTGTTTGCATGTTTTGGCACGACAAAACCATCAGGTTGTTGTAAACAGCCTCCAAAAGGTTTCCGTTTAAGGAAAGCGATTTTGACGTTAAGCTGCCATATTTCATAAATGAAATACGCAGCATTCGCAAGCATTATCCAAATGGATTTAATTATGGCAACGGGTAAAAGGTTTCGTCGTAATCGACACTATGTTGATGACGATACCTTTTCGCTACAAGTCTAGCTATGTACGTTTGTATGTTGCCATCCATGTTTGTCTTCCTTGAAGACCCATATAGTACCAATAGGCATAATGCCTTTTGGTACATCAACCAGTGTCCAAACTTAGTTGCTATACATGGAATCCATTTCGGACTTCATGGCGCTTTACTATAAAAGGGAGTCGATACATTGTATCACTTCCTCATACGTAGTCGGTTTATCTTCTTCAATAAGATTGACATCTACATGAGGTGAGATCAGAAACCCATACCTCCCAGGTTATTTTCTGACTCTCTCCAACCTACGCGGTTCTTGTGTATCCGAAGATTGTGGTCCAGTTTCATCCCTAATGAACTGTTTATGTTCTGTAAAGGAGTCGGTGCCTAGAACAGTATTACTCCGATTTTCAACAAGTTTTACTTTCCTCCCACTTACTACTGCATTTAGGAATTCCTTTTAGGAAAACCGCATGGAGAGCAACAATTACATTATTCTCTTGTGAGTTGTATAAGTACTATACTGTGGTTTCCCTAGGATAACCCACAAATTAGGCACTTATCTGATTTGGGTTGTAGTTTGGTATCATCCAAACATATGCCCATCATTCCCAAATCTTCAGGAATGAGAAAACCCAGTCTCTTTCCTGTTCATATCTAATATTAAGTATGTCTAACAGATTTTCATGGAACCTTATTCAAAATAAGTATTGCACTGTTTAATGCGTATCCCCAGAAGGAAATTGGTAGCTCAGAGCGACTTACCATAAACCTTACCATGTCCATCAAAGTTCAATTTCTCTGTTCGGACACACCATCAAATTGAGGTGTTCCGGGAGGAGTCCACTATGAAAGATTACTATACTCTTTCAAGTAATCAAGAAACTCATATGTTAAAGTGTTTTACACTATGGTCCGACCGTAATGTTTTTAATACTTTTACTGGTCTGTTTTTCTTACTTCGTGTCGAAACTCTTTGAATTGCTCAAAAGTTTCTGACTTGTGTTTCATAAAATACACATAACCGTAACGCGATGCCACATCCGTGTATGGTTACGAAGTATTCAAATCCACCTCTAGCCTGGCTAGACATGGGCCTCTTACGTCACTATGAACGAGGGCTAACTGATTGGTGGCACTTGCACTTTTACCAAGTAAAAGATGTTTTAGGCATTTTGCCTAATGAACTAGATTCGTAGACATCATTTGAATTAGAATCAAATCCGTCCTTGTATCCACTCTTCAAAAGTGTGGATATACGAGCCTTGTTAATGTGTCCCAGACAACAATGCCACAAATAAGTCTCATCTGATTAATTCAGTTTGAGCTATCTGTTTGTCATGTTACATGTTTGAGATTCATTTATATTCCAAATATAAATAATGTTATTCACATCTAATGTGTTTATCTCAATATCATCTTTATAAACAAAAACACTTAGTGTTCTGGAATATAAAGGTATACCCGCAACGAGTTATACTTGATATAGAGATAATGTTTCTAGTCAAACTAGGTACATTATAACAGTTTCCTAATTTAAGTACATGCCCAAAAGCAGTTCCAAAAGTCAGTTTTCTACGGTTAAAACAGCGACTCTCGTCCCGTTTCCGACTCATATGTCGATCTCAACTGAAGTCAGTCTCCTGCTAATCAACAGATTCTGCACACCAGTACATATTTATGTACCACTTCTAGTATCAAAAATCCAATTTTGAAACCAGTAGTGAATATGTTCATGACAAACATACTTGAAGCCGGAGTCTTGCCCCGCCTTCACTTTCTTGATGTCTGCCTTGTCCATTCGGCAGTCACGCTTCCAGTGACCCTATTTGCCACAGTTTAGGCAGACATCTTGGGATATGTCCTTTGTCTTCCTAGAAGACTGTGACGATTTTGCCTTTGCCCCTTTTAGAAGCTATAGCTTTGCCTCATTGAGCATAGCCATCAACTCTCCAAGAGTTTTTTATTGGTTCATAATGAACCTGGCCCAGCATTCGGGTAGAGACTGTAAGATCAAATCTTTGGAAGTCTCGGCAACGTAGGTAATGCCCAGCCAACCTTGCTGTTCGATGTCAGCAATCATCTGCGACACCTAGAGCTCGACAGATGTACCCTCTGACATGCGCGAGCAAAAGAGCTTCTTCTGCAATTCGTACTTCTAAGATCTAAGGTTAAATCTATGAAGATCCTTTAATTTCATCATCATGGTATAAGGATCTAATCCTTAGTTCTGAAGACGGAATTAAAGAGTCATTGCGGCAAACATAACAGATTGAGCACTAAAGTTATCATCACCATGAATCTTCCAAAACTCATGCTCCACTATTTGCTCAACTCCGGGATCAGGCCCCGAGAGGTTTCTCTATCAGATAAAATAACTTCTCAGTTCCCAGGACTATCCTGAGATTCTATTCCCAATCTTAAAATTGGAGTCGTTCAAAGACATTTTCACCCAGGATTATGTTTTAAACGCTAATCTTTCAATTATTTTGATTCCAATAGTCTAACTATCAAATCAACGATTTCGGGTACAATCAAATATAATGATTACTATAGTCTAACTATATAATCAACTATAATTTGATTGGTTAAATTCAAATATTGATTACTATAATCCAATTATATAATCAACTGTAAATGAAGTAGTTTGAATACAGTCCAACTGTTAAATTAAAACAACAATTGAATATTAGTCCAACTAATATATTTACAAATAATTAATGACGGAAATGAAATGAGCGCGTATTGGCAAGTATCTAAACGAAATTGTAAATTTAATACTGCCTCCCACTATTTTTCGGAGAGCCTCTAACCCTCTGTGGAGTACTCGGGAAACCTAGTCTCCTAGTGGGCTAGGATCCCGTTAAATAACACACAACCTTGACTTTGGCCAACAAGTTGTATGATACTTAACTAGGTAGATCTCTAAGATCAATTGGATCCCATCCAATTCCTAGATCAAGTATCCGAAACATATATCCAATATATGCCAATATATCCAATATATTCCCTAACCTTTATCCTCTAAATCAATTAAGCCTTGGCTTTGGCTCAACAAGCTTAATGATTCTAGCTAAGCATGACCCATTGACAATGGAAAGCTTCGTAATCGAGGTCGATGAACAAGAAGTGACCTTGACTTTGGCCAACAAATCACAACTTGCCTAAGGCGTACGATATAGAACAAAGCCTTCATGATTCAAACACATCCGCGATGGACAAAGGTCTTGACTTTGGCTAACAAACCAGTGTCAATCTTGGATCTTGAGCGAGAATCACTCAAGGGAAGGAAAAATGCTTAATATGAAATGAGGGTTTTTTCGCGTAATTGGCAACCAATTAATTATCTTTGATTAGGTCTCATCATATACCCTTAAGCATGCATTCTAAAAGCATAATAAGGCGCGATAAAATTAATAATGATATGCGGATGAATATATAACACAATTTGTTCCTAGAACAAATCTCTCACTTTCCTCTCTCCCGCTAGCATTATTCATACTTCTACCCAATTACATAATACTTCTAAAGAAACCTCATTTACATTGAGGGGAATAGGTGAGAAGAGAAATACAATGAGAAAAGAGGTAATAGGCTGGACGCGCAGGTCCAATTTAATAAATTCTAAATTTATTACAATAATTTCCAAAATTGCCCTCACCCTTCTAATATCCATCCGATATACATTATTAATACATACATCCAAGTATTCACACATAACATGTTATCAATCAATCTAATCCAATTAATTAATCTTTAATTAATGATCATCCAATGTTCAAACAACGATTTGATTTGAGCGAGTCCAACTCGTTTAAGAATAAATACTCAAAGTACGTATTCTTGAATTATATCGAACTATAATTTTAAATCCAATTTAAATTATATTCAATACTAATTCATATTTAATTCCAAATTAAATAATTACACTTTTAATAGTGCATTTTAGACTTGGATTCCAAATCCAATCTTTATGGGTCTCAAAGGCCCAATTAGTATCAAATACTATTCAATTAAAGTCCAATGAGCTTTTAATTAATTCTTTAGGCATGGGCTTTGGAAATTATGGGTCAAACCCAAGATGCCAAGGCCGAATTAGGAATCACCCTATGTCAAAAAATCAATTTAGGCCCAATTAAAATTTTAAAGGCCCAATTATCATATTTGGACTTTATGGAAATGGTTTTAGGCCCAATTGAATCCAACCAATTATCCTAAACCAAACTTGGCCCAACCAAGCCTATTAAGTCCAAATACAACAAATTAAATTAACTCATTATTCCAAATCACAAATTAATTCAATTCAAGAGTAATTAGCACAATTAATTAACTAATCTAATGTTTCCAAAATATTTAATTAATCCAATTAATATGCTCTTTAATTCCAATTCATGTCCAACATAAATTGAAGCAAAACAATTCATTATAACATGCTTTATGCTCACGGTTTTGACAAGAAATAATTATGAAATTTGATTCCAATCCAATCAAATCAACATCCAATATACATTTCATGCCAACAACACATCCAATTGTCTAATTTTCAAAAAATCACCATGAGTTTAAGGGTTCTAAGTTTCGGGGAAGGGGTATATTTTGGGGAAAATTAATCCTATCAATTTTTCACAAAATTGAAGATGCACAAATCCAATTCAACATCATTCAAACATAACCCAACAACCAATTTAGGAAACTCAAGTTTTAAACACAAAATTCCCAATTAAAGTCATGAACCCTAAAATTCCAAATCAAACTTAGGATGGCTCTGATACCATTTTGAGTCTCCAAGACATACCACAAGATCAACTAAGAGTGATTTGTGTGTGAATTACCAAGAGCGTTGCAGAATACTCACATTGATTGGTGGAGGAGATTTCAAAAATTTCCATTTTTCCTTGGATGCGTTGGAAGCTTCGGAGCTTGAAGACGAGTTCCAAACTCTCAGGTTGGTCTCCCTATCACCTTCCTTTGACTCCAAAATGTGCTTGCATGTTAGAATTTTGAAACAAAAATTCCATGGAGAGAGGCCTCTAAGTTCGGCCAAGAGAAGCAAAAAAGGGAGAGAGTGAATAGTGTGTTTCTAAAACAATTGTGTGTTTATAAATGGTTTTAAAAACCATGTTGGATAAAGCCAAGTGGTTTTGAAAAAACCATTTGCTTTTTGTCAACTACCACCATCACATTTTGACAAGTGATGTGACTAGTGGGTCCCACACTTAAATTCAAAATTCAAGTCGGGTGGCTCAACACACTTCGGGCTCGGTTTCGTTTATTCTGAATAAACAAATTTTCTGTCGCGACGTAATTAAATATAATTTAATTAAATAATAATACCCAGTAAAATTATTACGGAAGTCGCTCGTGAATTAATTCTAAATTAATTCGTTTGCTTGAATTAAAATCCAATTTTAATACCGCATTGAAATCTAATTTCAATTAATATATCTAATATATTATTTTAGCCCAATTAAATAATTAAATAGTAAAATCTAATTTCACTATTAAATTTACTTTACGGATTAATTCTAAATTAATCGCGTTCTCTCTTCTCGACGTAATTAATCCCAGATTAATTCTTTCTCTTTTAAATAATCTCAGATTAATTATTGCCGTAATTAAACCCAGATTAATTTTCTCTCTCATAATTAATTCCCAGATTAATTTTCTGTTCGAGTCAAATGTGATCGGTGAATCTTTGGGAGGCGACCCAAGAGATCCCTGGATATGTTGGCAGTAAATACGATTATCGGACTATCCGAATACGTGCGTACCTAGTACCACGTTCCTACCGATTTATAAGACATGGTTGGCTTCTAGCAAAACACCGTGCCTACCCAATCTCCAGAAATATATTCAACATGGAATATACATAATCTATATCAGGCGTAGTATACGTAGTATCGCGTATTACGATCCAATATCGGATGTCACATGCTAGGCCTGGGGCTGGAATTTTGTATGCCCCGTACGAAGCATTTATCGGATTAACAACAACTAGTCTCTTTAATCGGATAATCATGACCTTGTCATATTATCCCGATAGCTGCTGCATTTAATAGAGTACCAGTTCTGTATCCCTGCGTGATCATCATCTACATATTACTGAAGTGATACTTCCATCTTGACATCACACCCAATACACTACGATTCTCAGTATACCCAGAAGAGGCGTACACAAAACCTGTTAAAGCAGACCAAAACCAAAATATATTGATTGTCGCAAGTATTAGCGATGCAAGTCTCATGTTAAGACCAAATACACCTACCCTGATTCGGACTCCCATAGACACATAGTAATACTACCAATGGGATTCCGAGGGGTCTATCCAGAGCGAAGCTGTTTCCGTACCATCGGTAAACAGAACCTCCTATTACACTTGCATGAGTATCCAATACCCAAATATATGAGAACTATGACATTACGCTTCCATAACACGCACAAGTGTAATACTAGCCTATTCCGTATTATCGATGTCCAGTCTCAATAATACTACGACTAGGGAAATTTAATGATTAAACCTTAGTGGATTAATACTGTCTCATATCTTATTAATTTGGTACTAATCATATGGACTTTTATCATTTATATATCCCGGTAATCCAATTACAAATGATAAAAGAGCAATTTCCTTTGTCACATAGTTAATTTGTACAACAACACCAAGTTCTGTACAAATAGTGATGATATGGGTCATAATTGTCCAACACCCCCGCCCGACAGGTATATTCCTATCTTTTAAGGAAATCTATTAAAGAGTTATCTATCCTCAAGGAAGATCGTGGGCTATTGAGTTTAAGGTATTTAACCTAAAATCCATTTTCCATGTTCATTTTAAGTTTACCGAATCAATCTTATTAATGGCCAGTTAACAAGACGCATTAAGACTAAGGCTCAATAAATAAACCTTTATATTACCCAAACCGTAATTTAACCCCTTATAAACCGGGGATATTGGACTTCATCACAACCCCAGATAACTGACTTAAGTTACGACACATATTTAGGAGTAGTAAAAACTTAAATAAAATAAAAGACATAAAGTAAATTGCTGAAAATTAAATAATGACAAGTAAATGACGGAAAGTAAATGCTGAAAAGTAAATACTGAAAATTAAACGCTGAAAAATAAAAGCTGGAAAGTAAATGCTGAAAAGTAAATGCCGGAGGTAAATAAAATAAAAGTACAATAAAAGAAAATGCTCAGGTAAAATGATCCACTTTTATTACTTCTATTTTAGATATCTCCCTTAATATAATATATTAACTTTGCATGATAATTACCAACCAGCCATATAGGCGATATCCAGATTAAGTCAAATTAATAATTAATTACCAACCGACCAATCAGGCGATATCCAGTCTAGTCAGGTTAAAACCAATTTAAATAATTCACAACCAACCAATATGGCGGTATCCTCGTTAAGTCAGTTTAACTAGTTTATATATTATAATTAAGGGAGATTAATCTAAATATTAGTAATACAAGTTTTACCTTTTACCCCAGCAAGGGGGAGTTACCTCCTTATTACTGAAAAGTAAATTGTTGAAAATTAAAGAAAAGAAAGTATTGTGCGTAAAAGTAAATTGCAGAAAGTAAAGACTGGAAAGTAAAGAAAAAAATGTGCAAAAGCGGTAATTAATTACTGAAAGCTGTAAATAAATAAGCAAGATACATTCTTCTTAGTATTCTTAAGGAATTACATAGAAGAAGGTATGAATTTACAAATGAAATGGCTTGGTATTTATATGCAAAATTTTGCCTCCACCAAATCCTCCACCAAATGCTCCACCAAATCCTCCACTAATTGCTCCACCAAATACTCCACTAATTGCTAGCATGTTTGGTGGAAGTTTGACAATTTTTATTTATTTATTTTCTTTGAAAATGACTTTAATAATTACACATAACAAACGTACAGATATTTCATTAATTTTGGTCATGAAATCTTCTGAATTCGAAATTATTTTATTCTTCAAAATTGTAGATCTTTGAGTCTTCTTTAATCTGGAACTTGAATCCACTCAATCCGATATTGGACTAAAACGTTATGGCCAAAATACGAAACTTGTGCAAAATTGGAATTTAGGACTGCACTTCGTAACACGTTTAAATTTCTGTTTTCGCCATTTTTTTTTCCAGATTTCATCGTTTTAGCCCCGAGTTGATTCCATTAAGTCCCAATACTTTATTTATCTATAAAACACATAAAAAAACATCAAAACATTCATCAAACCCGAGAAACTAAACAAAATATTAGGTAAAAGGGGTGATAAATATTGATATATTTTCCGCTCATCACATCCCCAAACCTAACATTATGCTAGTCCTCGAGCAAAACAACAAAATAAAATACAAGAAACAATTAAAATTAAACTAAGCCACTTTCGTAGGGATCACAGTTGCATTTAGCATATGCAACAAGCCTTTAAACCCATAGGTGTCCCTAGTGGACGAGTTGTAGTCTCGTGAGGGCTTACATCAACGATACCCAAAAACGTTTGATAAAAGTAAAAAGATAGTAAAACTAATGCACACAAAAGCAAAAAAGACAAGAGAAAAGAGAATAAATAAGTTAGTGACTAAACAGGTGAAACTTCTTATCCAAGTTAATAATTATTTTCTTTCTTTCTAGATTACTGAATAAGTGAATTCTCCAATATTTTTTTACCTTCCTTCATATACAAAGCCAACAAAATATTAATCAACTCATTTTGCCCACAATAGTCACAAGTGCAGTTGAGAAGAAAGTAATATTTTTGTCCTAAAGTTTTATCAGGATTCACACTTTTTTTAGCAATGTAATATTTCTCTTATTTTATTTTATTTTTTTATTTTCTATTTTTTTTATTTATATACAATATCTTCCATCTATGTAGCGAGCTTTGGGTCAGTGACTCCCAAACCAGTTGGCTTTAGGGCACTAGGTGTTAAGACACCCCTACAGACTTAATTACTCAGATTTCCGATATAAATGTATATATATATATATATATTATATATATATATATATATATATATATATATTTGCAACATCTTCGATCCATGTAACGGGTGTTGGGCCAGTGACTCCCAAACCAGTTGGTTTTAGGGCACTAGGTGTTAAAACACCCTTACAGACTTAATAACTCTGATCTAGGACGTTTTTTTTTATCCCATCGCTTTTTAGGTTCTTCCTCAATTTAAACTAGAGCGTTGAATATTACAAACTTTTCAATTACATCTCATGTCCGTATGTTACCATGCATATTGATAATATCTATCAACTAAGCATATAAAGATCCATTTTAGTTAGTTTTATGGAGAATTCACAAATTAAATAATTCAAAAGGAAATAAACAAAAATTAACTTGTTTTGAAATAGGTTGAGATACGTCTCAGGAGTGGAAATTTCTGACTCGGCTATCTCTTACACCAATTTCACCTGATTAATCAAATTAAAAACACAAAAAAATATTTTTTTTTATTTTTGCAAAAAATTTTAATTTTTTTTTGAATTTTTTTCAAAAATTTTAGACTAAAAAATAACAAAATAAAAACAAGATACTAGTCAACTATTCCCCTCCCCCAAACCTAAATGAGACATTGTCCCCAATGTCTTAAAAAGTAGAAGAGAAGTTTAGAAACAATATCTGGTTAGCTGAATTTCTACATCTAAAAGAGAAATTTAAAGGTTAAGATCCAGATTAATCCTTCGTTTCTTATGATCATTATCAGGCCAGTTAATCTTGGAAATGATAAGGTCAATTTGTAGTTCAAAGGCTAAGATTTGGTCAATTAAATCTGGGGCAGTTCTGGCAGTAAAGAGGAGATCTTTTACAGGTTTTGACACGAACCCATTTCTCCGAGCATCATCAAGAAACACACAAAGAAAATCATAAAATCTGTCAGCGTTAAACATCCAAGTGGTTTCTGGTGTATGTTCAGGTTCGCCCAAGATAGTACTGTAAAAATTTCCTCCATTGTGGCCAAGCCACCTGGCAAAGAAATAAATGCATCAGCACGGTTAATCATTTCCACCAGTCGTTCAGACATACCTGGCACGATCAGTTCCTCTCCGTTTGATGGACCTATCAGATTCACCTCTTCCAAGGGTTTTGGGATGATTCCCAAGACTTGACTGCCTCCTTCCTGTACTACCTTTGAAACGATCCCATTAGTCTAAGATTGCATTCGCCATATACTAGGTGGATATTTCTTTCAGCAATAACTCGACCCAATTCCTGTGTTGCCTCAATGAATTCTGGCTTAGAACCAACACTAGTACCACAGAACACACAGATGTTTACAACTTGTCTTCTTGAAGTGGCTTCCATTTTATTATGTGTTTCTTTCTCAGCTCTGGATACCTTCAAGAGTGCAATGATGAGTTGAATTTATAGATCCTGAAAAGGGTGAGTAATAATAGCACTAGTATTTTCCAAAGGACGATTAGTAGTAAAACAGTAAATCATGAAAGGTCAAAATGATCTAGATCATGTCAGAGAAAATAAAAGAAAATAACAAAACAAATCAAAATTATTAGTTAAAGACAAAGAAAATAATATTTACAGGAAGTAACGGCTTGAATGACGTCTATGCGTTAGGGACAAGCTTCCCATCCAATTTTCTTATAAATTGGCAAACATGGTCTTTTTTAGTCAGATTCCCGAGACTTAACTGTTGTCTTTCTTTTCGGAATTGTGTATATAACATGCGAATTTTATGATATACATATCCACTGGGATGCGTCTCAAGAGTCTTAGATATGTCATCCAAATACTCCTTACTCAAGCCATCCCTAATGAATTTAATGTTATCTTCGTGGTTATCAGATACCATTCCTAAAGAAAGACAACAGGTATTACATGTCATGCGAGCACATTTATAGCAAACACCCATTCTTTTAGCTCTTCTCTTTTTAGAATAGGTGCTTCTACCTAAACCAGACATATGTGAAATAAAAGAGTCAGAAAACTCACCTGCCAATCGGACTCGTGCTTCAATAATTCAACGAATGTCAGTTGGAATACCTTTGATCATCAGTAGTCTCATCCATTCCATGCGAGCTTTGTAGACTTTCATTAGATTGTTTTGAGGGGGAGAAGGAAATTGATTGTGAAGATTTGCGAGAGCGTCTTCCATCTTGAAATGACTTAACCTGCAAAAACTAAACACACAAAAATCAAACACACCAAATCTGAATATATAAACAAATTGCATGGGTTGCCTCCCAACTAGCGCTAAGTTTAAAGTCGTCAGCTAGACATGACTGCCCGAACGTTAGGGTCAGCTAGACATGACTGCCCGAACGTTAGGCTGGATCTGAAAGTGTGACACTTTCTTTTTGTCGCTCAAATGATTCTCCCCAGTAATGCTTGACACACTTGTTTTTAACCTTGAATATTTTGTTGGAGTTGGGATCATGTAACTCAACGGCTTTATCTGGTAAAACTTGGTGATTAAGAATGGACTAGACCACCGTGATTTTGGCTTCCACGGGAAGAGTTTCAACCTTGATTTGTTTAACAGTGCCCGCTACCCTGGTTCTAGTTGTATGCGTACTAACTTCTCATCATGTCTCTTCTTGGCATTTTCTTTGTACAATTTAGCATTCTCAAAATGCTGTATGTGAAATTCCTCCAATTCTTTGAGCTGGTGGAACTATTTCTCTTATGTTGCTTGTAGTGTAAGAATAGGCTTTTTCAGTACACAATACGCTTTATCTTCAGGCTCCACATACAGTTTGTCAGTAGAACTTTGCATTGCATTGGAGTTCTGGATGGTACTATGTATTACATCAAGTCTGAAACATTCCTCATTCTTTTCATCATCCGGGAAATTCATGGCTTTGAAAACATTGAATGTTACTTCTTGGTCATGTACCCGCATGGTTAGTTCTCTTTTTTGTACATCAATAATGGTTCGACCTGTCACCAAGAATGGTCTCCCGAGGATGATCGGCATGTCTTCGTCTTCCTCCATATCAAGGACAATAAAATCTGCTGGGAAAATAAATTTGTCAACCTTAACCAGCACATCTTCAACTACACCTATCGGAAATACGAGCGTTCTATCAGCAAGTTGCAGAGAGACTGAGGTGGGCATTATTTCTCTAATCTGCAGTTTCCTGAAAATAGAAAAAGACATCAAGTTAACACTTGCACCTAGATCCCACAAAGCCTTACCGAAGTCATGTTCTCCAATGGTGCATGGGATAGTGAAACTGCCAGGATCTTTCAACTTTAGGCGAAGCTTCCTCTGAATGATGGCACTGCATTCTTCCGATAATGCTACTGTTTCGTAATCTCTCAATCTCGCATCCGTGAAAGAATGTCTTTCATGAATTTGACATAGCTGGGTATTTGTTCCAACGTTCTGCAAATGGAATGTTGATATACAGCTTTTTGAAGATCTCCAGGAATCGAGAAAACTGCTTGTCTAGTTTATTCTTCTGGAGACGCTGTGGAAAATGTGGAGGTAGAGTGATCCTTTCTTGATCTTTTTCCTTTGCTTATTTTTCCTCCATCTGTGAAACTCCTTCGCTGCTTTCTTTTGGAACTTCCTCACCAGTTGTTTTGACTCCAACATCTTTGTTGATTTCAGTACCGCTTTTTAACATGATGGCATGACATTGCTCATTCCCATGTTCCTTGGATTTGTTTCTGTGTTGTTGGGAAGATTTCCTGGCGGTCTGTAACTCTGAGCATTGGCCAGTTGTCCAATTTGATTTTCCAATGCTTTGATAGAAGCAGATTGGCTCTGAATCATAGCATCGTATTTTTTTTTAACTGAGTTAGCATTTCTACAATTCCTGGTTCTTTTTCATTCTCCTGGCCTTTGTTCGGTTGTTGGAATCCGGGTGGTGGATAGTTTCTTGGCCCTGAATTGTTGCTCCAAGCGAAATTGGGATGATTCCTCCACCCTGGGTTGTAGATGTTGGAATAAGGATTGTTCCCATGTATGTTGAAATTGTTGACGTAATTCACCGTTTCTTTATGTTGGTTTGACTCTAATGCTCCTCCATATGGTGAACTTGTGGGTCCAATATTGCCTTTCATGCTGAGAGTTTCCATCAATTTGCATATCTGATCCAGCTTGGCATTTACTGCTGTGTTGGCTCCAACTTCAAAATTCCAGAAATTCTTTGGATTATGCTCATTTTGGTTGGCCGTAAGGAATTGTTGTTGGCCATTTCTTCAATTAGGTCCCAGGCCTGATCTTCTCCTTTTGCCATTAAAGTTCCTCCAGTAGTAGCATCAATTGTGGTTCTCATTATTCCAGAAAGTCCATTGTAGAAGGTTTGGACTTGTAGCCATTTTGCAATCTCATGGTGAGGACATTTCCGGAGTAAATCTTTGTACCTTTCCCAAGCTTCATAAAGGGATTCTGAATCTTGTTGCATGAAGGATGTGATGTCATTCCTCAACTTTGTAGTTCTGGCTGGTGGAAAGTACTTTGCAAGGAATTTTGTGGCTAGAGTGTTCCAAGTTGTGATGGAACCTGCTGGTAGTGAATGTAGCCAAGCTTTGGCTTTGTCTTTCAAGGAATATGGAAAAAATCACAGTCTCATAGCTTCTTCAGCTGCTCGATTGTAGTTGAAAGTACCGCAAACTTCCAGGAAGTTGCTGATGTGGGCATTAGGATCTTCAGTTGCATTCCCTTCAAACTGAACTGACTGCGGTATCATCTGAATGCATGTTTTGATGTCACACATATTTGCTGTTAAGGGAGGAAGTACAATACAAGAAATGAGGCCATCAACCACATGAATGGTTCTGTCTCGAATAGGAATTGGTGGTGCAACCTCTAAAGGTTCAGGTTCCATGTTGATAAGTGCTTCTTGGCCTTTTCACCTTTCCTTTCTCAACTGTCTGACGGTTCTTTCAATCTCTGAGTCAATCGGTCGGATTTCCAAGCTTCTGGTTCGTCTCATGTAGTTTCTGAGAACCTGAAACACAAGAAAATAAAAATAATAAGAAAAAGAAAATTAGACACAAGTAAAGGTATCTAACCTCAAAACTAAAAGTGAAAGATAAATAAGTCCCCGGCAACGGCGCCAAAAACTTGACCGGCATTTTCACACGCGTATAACGCAAGCGCACGTATCGTTCAAGTAGTATAAAAATATTGATCCCACGAGGACTTAAAACCTTTTTTTATTAAATTATGAAGTCAAATTTTTATGAGTATCTAATGGATTAGTTATTTGATTGGATAGAGACTTTAAACTTAAAACAAGTAAATGAAATTGCTTGAAAGTAGATTTAGAAAAATTCAATTTTATAAAACTATCCAGAGTTGTGAATCTTTCCAATATCATTTTTAAAGATGAAGTGGTTATCTTATGGTTGTGTAATATATCGATTTATTAACCTGGAACACGAAATTATGTAAAAGCCTCTTCCGATGGTCAGATACAAATACCCAATCTAACCCGATTAATCATATTCATATATCAATTAAGTTATCTGAATTCATTAAGATTAAGTTCCAATTATGGCTACCCCCGCCGGACAGGTATATTCCTATCTTGTAAGGAAATCTATTAAATGGTTATCTATCCTCAAGGAAGATCGTGGGCTATTGAGTCTAAGGTCTTTAACCTAAAATCCATTTTCCAAGTTCATTTTAAGTTTACCGAATCAATCTTATTATTGGCCAGTTAACAAGACGCATTAAGACTAAGGCTCAATAAATAAACCTTTATATTACCCAAACCGTAATTTAACCCCTTATAAATCGGTGATATTGGACTTCATCACAACCCCAGATAACTGACTTAAGTTACGACACATATTTAGGAGTAGTAAAAACTTAAATAAAATAAAAGACATAAAGTAAATTGCTGAAAATTAAATAATGAAAAGTAAATGACGGAAAGTAAATGCTGAAAAGTAAATACTAAAAATTAAATGCTGAAAAATAAAAGCTGGAAAGTAAATGCTGAAATAAATGCCGGAATGTAAATAAAGTAAAAGTACAATAAAGAAAATGCTGAGGTAAAAGGATCCACTTTTATTACTTCTATTTTAGATATCTCCCTTAATATAATATATTAACTTTGCATGATAATTACCAACCAGCCATATATGCGGTATCTATATTAAGTCAAATTAATAATTAATTACCAACCGACCAATCAGGCGGTATCCAGTTTAGTCAGGTTAAAACCAATTTAAATAATTACCAACCGACCAATATGGCTGTATCCTCGTGAAGTCAGGTTTTAACTAGTTTATATATTATACTTAAGGGAGATTAATCTAAATATTAGTAATAAAATTTTTACCTTTTACCCCAGCAAGGGGGAGTTACCTCCTTATTACTGAAAAATTAAATATCTGAAAATTAAAGAAAAGAAAGTATTGAACGTAAAAATAAATTGCAGAAAGTAAAGACGGAAAAGTAAAGAAAAGAAAGTGTAAACGTGGAAATCAATTACTGAAAGCTGTAAATAAACAAGCAAGATACAATCGTCTTAGTATTCTTAAGGAATTACATAGAAGAAGGTATGAATTTACAAATGAAATGGCTTGGTATTTATAGGCAAAATTTTACCTCTACCAAATCCTCCACTAATTGCTCCATTAATTGCTCCACCAAATCCTGCACTAATTGCTAGCATGTTTGGTGGAAGTTTGACAATTTTTATTTATTTATTTATTTATTTATTTGCTTTGAAAATGACTTTAATAATTACACATAACACACTTCCAGATGTTTCATTAATTTCGGTCATGAAATATTCAGAATTCGAAATTTTTTTGTTCTTAAAGGTTGTAGATCTTTGAGTCGTATTTAATCTGGAACCTAAATCAGATCAATCCGATATCGGAGTAAATAGTTATGGCCAAAATACCAAACTTGCGCAAAACTGAAATTTAGGACTGCACTTCGTGACGCGTATAGTAAATTTATGTTTTCGCCATTTTTTTCCAGTTTTCATCATTTTAGCCCCTGGTTGATCCTATTAAGTCCCGATACTTTATTTATCTATAAAACACACAAAAAACACATCAAAACATTCATCAAACCCGAGAAACTAAACAAAATATTAGGTAAAATGGGCGATAAATATTGATATATTTTCCGCTCATCAGCTAACGCCCTAAAAATGAAAACAGTAAGTCTGATATGAACATACAAAATGAAAATCAAGTAAAAGAGAAAGTTTTCACTCACTTTTATCGGAATCCCGTTAATCTTTCTTTACTTTGCTGAAGAACTTGTGGTTCATGCGATGATCTATCATCAGATAAACTAGGTTAGAAATGGACTTAGAAATATACTACGGAAATTAGATTTAAAACCTACTTATTCAAGTAAGTGTTACACCCTGGAGGTATCGTTCACATATCATGATGTATCATGAACATACGAGTTGGTACGAGACTTATAGGGTAGCCCCTAATGCGTTCGAGTGAGACTGAAATGGTTAAAATCAAATTTTGGGGAATTTTCTGCCCTCACGTCGCGACGCAGGTCAGGGCGCGTCGCGACGCGCATCAACCTGAAGTGTACCCAATTTTTTGCCTTGTGCGTCACGACACAAGAACCTTTCGCGTCGCGACGCGTATCAGTTCAGAGGCGTTTCTGGGAAAAATCCTAGATCGTGTCGCGATGCAAGGCCAAAAATTAGGACTTTTCTACATCTCTTCATACCCAATTGGTCCATCATCACACCCAAAAATACCACACATGCAATTAGCTTCAATAATCATTCAAAACACTATAAATAACACTCTTAACCCTTACTTACATTCATTCTATATACTCCATTAATTTTTAACCAAAATTAATAATTTGGGGACTTTCTACAATCTTCATTTTCTTATCACCAAACTTATATAATCATCAATTATTATAAATCATACAAATCATTAACCAAATACAAGATCAAAACACCGATATCCAAAACTTGGGTTAAAGCTCTCTCACCTCTTTTCTCTTGGTTTTTCCTTCTTCTTCAAGCCTCAAGTTGTTGCCAATCTTTTTCTTAATTCTTGGAGATTTATATTGCTTCATTCCTTTGTTTCTTCTTCTTTCTCTCTCTCTCTTCTTTCTTATTCTTTCTCCATCTCTCTTCTTTCTTCTTTTTTCTCTTTTCCCCCTTCTTCTACGTTTTTCCCATCTTATTTATTCTCTTTTCTCATTTAAGAAACATTGAATAGTAATCCCTTTTTATACTAGGGATCTATTTGTAAATTAATTAATAATGGAAGTGTTTGGAAAAATTGAGAAGTTTTGAGACTTTTCTAGAGGGGTCCCCGGGCACTATTCATTAAGAATTTTAATCTGCATTTTTAGCTTTCTTTTGATTCGAATTTGGAAAAATGTTCAACTCAAAAGTTGTAGATCGTGATCTTATCTTTCCGACGATATAAAATTCATAAAAATCAGAGTTTATATGAGAAAGATACGGCCCAAATATCATGGACTATTCGAAATAGAACATCGTAGAATTTTGTATCGAAGTTTCGAAGAATTTACCGTTTATTCCAAGGTCGTTCCATAAATGCATAAATATATATTCTCGAACATAAGTTATATCATGTAACACTCACCCCGCGATGTAATAGTACTATGGTCAATAGTTGTAGACCCCTCTTAAATATGATTCATCCTCAAATCCTCTTTAAACTTGGGATCTTATTTTATATCGCAAGATTT
The DNA here is from genome assembly GCA_019454045.1 of Zanthoxylum bungeanum. NCBI lineage: Eukaryota > Viridiplantae > Streptophyta > Magnoliopsida > Sapindales > Rutaceae > Zanthoxylum > Zanthoxylum bungeanum. The sequence continues at coordinate 75,111 of SKCR01025403.1, forward strand.
ATGGGATTCTACAAATCACATATTTAGATTGACTACATACCCGTCTTCTCTTATCTACTGTATTATATCATTCCTCCATAATTTCAGAGTGTTACCAATAACTTTTTGACTAGTAAACATATGAGTTTCCCCATCATTCTTAATATTAACTTATGCCTCGAATCTTTCGCCATACTTAGGTAAACTGCTTCAGAATTTGTGGCTACAATGATTATCCTTTAAGTCCTTACCGTAAGGTACAACCTTGTTCTCGCTTTATAAGATCCTTGCTGAGTATTCTTAACCACCATATTTCTGAATCTCTTACTATGCTCAACCTTCATTTGACTTGATCAGGTTCTTAATAGCTGATACCTTTGACTTTTGCTAAAATACTGATGTCTCCATACTGTAATCAGTACTCATTTTACTCCACTTGTTCAACTTGATCTCAATATTCTTTATCATCACTTAGGTACTTAACTCTCTATATTCTCCTCACCAAACTTCATCTACTTTATAATATTGTCTATGGTTTCTTAGTTTAGTATTATTGTCTACTGTGGGACACAGAAACTGGGCGACGCATGCTGTTCCGGGCTCGCGGCCCGGTTGGGAGTACGGAGTAGTCCGCGAGGGACTAAACCGGAGAATAATGGAGTCGCCACCCGGTGTGAACCGGGACAAAGATTTAAGGCCGCACTCACCCCTCGCAAGGGAAGACCTCAAACCATTGGGTTCAGAATGGTCCCTTACTTATGCCACTTGTAATAAAATGATTTGTGCAATAATCTAACCAAGCCTAAGCAACATATTTTTCCGAGTGTACAATAATCCTAAATTCACATACATGAAGATGAAGTTTGCATCTAAATTTGTATAGAACCCATGTCCAAGTTTGCATGCTTTCAAAAATACATCATTATAACGGCAAGCATTCATGAATACAGAAATGAAAACAAATCATATTGATACTAGCATGCGATATCAAAATGACGGTAAATTTGCAATTTCACATTGATAGACACAGAAGCGCAAACAAATAACATTCGGAATTTAAATGACGAATAATAAATACATCAAAGCAACATAAAACAAAAGAATGTGCCGTTTACTTAAGCGGTACGTGGAGTTGTATCCCGAGTATAGATCATACTACCGTCCATTCGGAATCGGCTATGAAATTTATGTCCGGGTTTCCATTCGATATACCGCGAGAGTTGACACATCTTTCATTTTATCCCAAGGCCACAACATACAATATTTCGTAATACATGCATATTTATTTACTCAAGGGCCACAACATACAATATTTCGTAATACATGCATATTTATCTACTCAAGGGCCCCAACATGCATTTTAACATAATAATCATGCGAACAATACTCAATAAATAATAAAAATAAAACTGAAACGAGTGTGAAAAATACCCTCAGGTCTAACCTTTTTTGCCGACTTTCGGACTTGCGTTTCGCGGAGATCGGAAGGGTTAAAGCTCCTCACTTTTCCATTTCACTGGCTTAGCGTCTTAGCTCGCTGTTTTACTATTTTGCTTGCTATTGACCTCCGTTTGGCTGCTGTTTTCTCTGTGTTTCTTCTTACTGTTTCAGGTCTTCAAAGCTACTATTTTTGCGTTTTTTAGAGGTCCAGGGGCTGCTGTTTTGGGGTATTTTTTGGGGTTGTTTGCTCACTGTTTTAGGGTGGTTTCTGGGTCTGTTTTAAGGGGATTGTTTCAGGTTTATTTGGGTGGCAGTGTGAGGGAATACTAAGCTGATGTGTGTATGACTTTAAGAGGATTTTGGGGCTGTTCAGGGCAGATGGCGTGATGGGCAAAGGCATTAGGGGCAGTTGCTTACGTGAAGGACTGAGTGGAGGGCTTATGGTGCGTAGCCTAAGTGAAGGGTTATGGTGGCTAGGGTGGCTGTGGACGTGTGGAAAGGTGGGCTGCTAAGGGCGTAGTGCGTGATGAAAGGTGTCTCGTGAGTAGGGTATTTGTGTTGAGTGTAAAGGCTTGTGAGGGGCAGTTGTCTTCTGCGTGGGGTGTAGCGTTGATGTGTTGAAGGGATGCGTGTGGCTGAGGTTTTGTGAGTGGAGGGCGCATGTGAGGGCAGATTGCGTGAGTGTGGTGAGAGTGCTTTGTGAGTGTGGTGAAATTGGTCACTGCCGAGAGAGAAAAAAAAGCCAAAAGTGTTTAGGTTTCAATGTTTTTCTTTTTCGTGAATCAGCCCGGAGAGAAGTGTCTTGGTTAGGGGTTGTTTATATAGAGAAGGGCTAGGGCTTCTCCTTGTCTCACAAGGAAGGGATTTTGGCATTAAAGAGAGGATTTGATTTGGTGTTGGATAAGGAAATCAATGGATTGAGGGGGGACAAATTTTGGTGAATTAGGAAGGTTGAATATTTGATTGGTGTTCATTAGGCATTTAATTTGTTAGATTAGGAAGTCAATATTTTTAATTGGTTATGATTGATTTTAATTAGGCATAATATTTCTTTAATTTAGTATATAATATTTTGGATTAGGAAGTTACAATATGTGATTTATCTTAATTAGGTCTGACTATATTTTATGTCTAATTTAATTTGGTATATCAATTAATTAATATTTTATTTAGTTAATATTTAATTTAATTAATATTGGATTTAATTTGTGTGTATTTTAGGGGCTATGGGCGTGTGGGCCTCTCTTGGTGGGCTATGTGTTGTGTTGGTTTGGTGAGTGGGCTTAGGTGGGTGGCAAGGCTTTTGGGCCAATGTTAAAAGGTTTGCGGTTTTTTTTGGGCCAAAGGTGCTCTAAACGGAGGTCCAACAAGTGAGCTTGATGCTAAACAAGTGAATAAGGATTTAACAAAATACTGATTCCCTTCCGACGACCGTTTCCCGCAATATCCTTAACTAAAAAGGTAGTGCCTCCAACTGAGACTCATCATCGGGTTTCACATGCAAAAATGCAATGCCTACATCTACCAATGATACTTGTACTAAAAATGTTACTTCTGGGCGGTTTCCTAGTGGTCCCCTCTCAATTGGCTAAAGCTTCAAGCTTAAGGGTGTGCATATTAATACTTATACCGTATTCTCTCTTATTAACATCGACGCTGGTAACCTGATCCTGATTAAAGCTCATATTCTTCTGTACTTTGCTTCCATTATTACTAAGAGATCTGATTACGATGTTTCACCCTAACTTATTTTCCATATCCAAGTGCCGCCAAGGATCGTTACTCAAATTCATGTCAACTTACTAAACTTTAAGAATTTATCTACTATGTTAATTGTAACATTGCAGTAATTTACCTCATTGATTCCGTACTATGTTACAAATCTACTAAGCACCCTTTATCCGAGGTCTAAACTGATACTAAGAAACCTTGTTATTTCATTCTTCTATTTTTGCTTCGAAACCTTGTACCTGCTGACCTTTCCATTTACTCTCTTGCTCTGTCCTGTCACAGAAACTTCTATGATCTATATCTCTGTCTCTTAATCTGAAAGATGCCATCTCTCATATATCTTTAGTCATGTTTAATGTTGTTCTTTTACGTCCCCATTACTGCTTAACTAGTACTTTCTCTGTCTTCATCATTTCTTCTAGTTAACTGTTCTTCTAGATCTCTTACTCAGAACTATTTCCTCTTTTATTTTGTTCTTGTATTGTATCTAAAGGTTTTTTGTTCCAATCTCTTCAACTACACATTCTATTGATTCTGTGAATGTCTTGAGACGATCTTCGAATTCTACCTTCGCTGTTACTATTAAACGAGGGTTGGGAGGGCAGAAACTTATCTTGAGGCTTTTCTGTTCATGGTGATCTGGTGTTACATATTCATTATCTATGAGTCTAGGATTCTCGTGCATGCATGTCTAGTGTCTTTTCCTACCCCATGGCACTATTACAAAAACTGTCTTGTTTGCCTTTACCAATTTTACTCCTGATCATCTTCAACCATCGATCTTTCCGCCTCTTCTGTGAAATCCTTCTAGAGCCATACTCTTTAACTACTTCTTTGCAATACCTCTGTACTCATTCTTGTTCAGTCTCTACTGTTTGACCCTCTGAATTCGTTATTCTCCTACTCCGAGTGCTTTTGTACTCTTTTTGCTATTCTTCCTTAAGAATCTTGCTCTGCTACAAATGTTTCTTCCCCGTCTGAGTTCCTTAAACCCCTTACTCCTATGAGTTCCTGGAAATTCCATCTATTTCGATTACTTAGGACATCTCCTACTAAGTCTTTGGTTCAGGTTCTACTCTTTTCCTAGTCTCATGCTCAATACTATATAATGTTTTATAAGTTGTTCGCTATATTTCTAAGAATTATTCTCCATGGTCTCTTCGTACTTCCAAGTCCTTACTTCTTTGAGAGTTCCTTGATTCAATGGAGGTTTCCACACTTAGCTCAACTTATTGTAGCTTCGAACCATCTCATCTCATGCTTCTTTTCTGTATTTTATTGGATTCATCGGCTTGGCTATCGAGCCATCTCATGATTCGTGTAATCTGTCAATTGCTCTTCTTTACTGATTCTTTCGTTACTAGTTTTAGGTCGAAGGGTTAGCATATTCATTCCATAGGGATCCTGGTGTATGTATTCTGTTTAACACCTAAGTTCGGTGATGATCTAGTCAACTACTATATATCTTGGGCCACACAACTATCATTACTTCTCTATACTACTATTTTCTTGTTATGTTAACTTTTTTGCCTAAATGTTCTTAATTTCTTTGTTACTTTTCGCAGTCCTCCTTATTTCTTCCGTATCCCAACCTATTGATTCTGAGCTGGGAATGGCTATATGCTCACATATTTGGTTAAATGTCTAATTCATGCCTTAGGATTTCTTTCTTTTATTACTCGCTCCAAGGTTTTATTTATGTTGTTGCTTCCTAGCTACACTACCTATGCTGATATACATGCTGTATTTTCTTACCACTTCCATTTTTTTTTCTATTTTTTTTTCAGATTTTTATTTCTTGGTTCTACGTTGTACTACATGGGCTTGTGGTGGTTCGTTATTCTGTCTACTTCTTAGATTTATGCTCTTTGCTCCTACTATAAAATCACAATTATGACACTCTGTTCTATGGTCTATACTGGTACTCTTGTCATGCCTAATTATCTCCAACCTCACGGGTCTATCCTTTCATATTTCCAAATCTTTCTACTGGCCTTAAGCTAATCTGTAGGACCTACTATGTTTGATCTATTCCGTGGACTCCTACTGGCCTTGCAAATCTTGTGCTGTCTTACCTTAATATTTGGACTTATTGGGTTCTCTTCTCTATATCCTTGAAAACTTCCTTAATCATTTTTCTGGGTAATCTACCTTTCTAGGTCTTCCATTTCTGAACTCTCGTCGGGTTTCTTACGGTCCCTTATATACTACTGAGGCTAGGGCAAACATCTTATGTCTTAATGAGTTTTGGTGTCCTTGTCCTAGTACTCTGTGTCCTAATAGAGTCTATTGCTCATGTAAGGTAGGTATGAGCTAGCCTCCATCGGGACAGCTTCCTTGGTTGGCATATATGTGTAAATCGGGGTCTTATCTATTGGATTCCTTGACTAGGGTAACTAATCGTTGTTTCTGTCGTCATCTATTTTATTTACTCACGACCAACCTTGACTTTCTTGCTTCTTCTACCTTGTAGCTTTCCTTGGTTATTCAGGGAACTCGCTGTTTATACGAGGTGTTCAAGAGATATTGGATCAATCTCGGAGGAATTTTTCTAAAGAGGAAAGGAATCTTACTTAGAGGGAAAGAACTTTATTTGGGTCTACTCGGTATTTTACTCTTGTTTAAGCTTGCTATTCTCTTCTTTACTACAATTTATGGTATTATCTTATATTATCTAATTATGTGTCTCTGTTTCTTACTACTATAGGTTTTGGCATTTTCTTATCTATCTGCTTCCATACCTCTATCTCTATTTATTTCCGATTGCTTAGATATCTTCATTATACCTCTTACTTTTTTTTTTTTAACTTTTTCTTTCTCTTTCTATTTTCCTGGGTGAGTACTCTTGGAACTTTACTATCTCTTGCTGTCTCTTTATCTTTCTTTGTCTCTGAATGTCTAAATATCTATACATTATTCATTGCTTCCTTATAATTTTCCTATCCTGTTCCCACATATATATTTTCTTAGATCATTACTGTTTAATTTGATAACTCGTCCTGAACTTCTGGTGATTGGCCAGGATAACTATAGAAAAGATTCCCATCTTGGATCTAAAGTATAACTTTTCTTGTAAGGGATACTATTCGAATGATCTAGGAAAGTTTACTAACCTATCTATGGAACTTTGAGGACGTACTCGAGGATAAGATATTGTAGAGGTAGTGCCTTGCATACGAGTATCCCGGAGATACTGCATATACCAGACTCCAATACTCTACCCACTGCAGTCACTGACTCCTTAGACCATGCTCTGATACCATCTTTGCAACATCCTCAATCTGGGAGATGTTACCGACAGTGGATAGACTGTACTAACCCCATAAGCCTCTGACTTCATAACTTTAAACATACACTAAAATTATTTTCTTTATATTATTTTATTATGTGTTGGACCGTAGCCCAAACTCAATATCATTACATACAAACTCTACATCTGAATCTGAAAACTCAATAATACATTTTTACAACGACTGCCTCAAAGTCAAAGACTGATTCAAAACTTTTAATTCACCCTCACTGACTCACACTATATCTAACTTGTACTGGTGGACTCCAACCCTAGTGACTGCATCAGTATCCGTCCTCCCGACAATTGCTATCTGCTTTCTGAAAACCGTTTCTAAAATCTGATTTCCGACAATTGTTTTCTGAAAAATCAATATATGAAAACTCTGTTTATGAAATCCTCGTGTTTGGAAACTAGTCTGTATCTGAAAACCTTGACGTATGAGGGTGTTACGTATCGCCGTCTCCCCATACGTCTAACTAGAGCCAGGAATGTAAAACCATGACTTTGGGGTATTACGTATAGTTGTCCCCCAAAGCACGCCACTCATATCCCTGAAACTGGTGGTATTGGGGCGTTACGTATCGCTGTCCCCCAAGCCACTGAACTAGAGTCGGTAGTTCTGATCCATGTTACTACTTGACTCTAAAACTAGGGTCTAGAGGCGTTATGTATCGCTGTCCCCCTAGCCCTGAACTAGGATCTGGGGGTGTTACGTATCGCCGTCCCCCCAGTCCTCTACATGTGCACATTTTCTCTGTCCGTCAATTCCAACTATATCAAGTTACATACTGGGGTGGGTTTTTCCCCATGCCTAGAAAACACAAATCAAATGTTTCAAAAATATTTCTTTTATGAAACATTTCTCAAAGTATGCTCAATAAAATATTACTGATAAAGAAATTGGCTAAGGCCCTAAAAATAAAAACAGTAAGTCTGATATGAACATAGAAATGAAAATCAAGTAAAAGAGAAAGTGTCCACTCACTTTTATCGGAATTCCATTAATATTTCTTTACTTTGCTGAAGAACTTGTGGTTCATGCGATGATCTATCATCGGATAAATTAGGTTAGAAATGGACTAAGAAACGTACTACGAAAATTAGATTTAAAACCTGCTTATTAAAGTAAGCGATAACACCCTGGAGGTATCATTCACATATCATGATGTATCATGAACATACGAGTTGATACAGGACTTATAGGGTAGCTCCTAATGCGTTCAAGTGAGACTGAAATGGTTAAAATCAAATTTTAGGGAATTTTCTGCCCTCGCGTCGCGATGCAGGTCAGGGCGCGTCACGACGCGCATCAACTAGAAGTGTACCTAACTTTTTACCTTGGGTGTCGCGATGTAATAACCCTTCGCATCGCGACGCATATCAGTCCCAGATCACGTCGCGACACAGAGAGGTCGGCGTCACGACGCAAGGCCAAAAATCAGGACTTTTATGCATCTCTTCATATCCAATTGTTCCAACATCACACCCAAACATACCACACAAGCAATTAGCTTCAATAATCATTCAAAACACCATCAATAACACTCTTAACCCGTACTTACATTCATTCTATATACTCTATTAATCTTTAACCAAAATTATCAATTTGGGGACATCCTACAATCTTCATTTTCTTATCACCAAACTCATATAATCATCAATTATTATAAGTCATACAAATCATTAACCAAATACAAGATCAAAACACTCATATCCAAAACTTAGGTTAGAGCTCTCTCATCTATTTTCTATTGGTTTTTCCTTTTTCTTCAAGCCTCAAGTTGTTTCCAATCTTTTTCTTAATTCTTGGAGATTGATATTGCTTCATTCCCTTGTTTCTTCTTCTTTCTCCCCCTCTCTTCTTTCTTCTTCTTTCTCTTTTCCCCCATTCTTCTACGTTTTTTCCATCTTCTTCTTTCTGTTTTCTCATTTCAAGAAACATTGAATAGTAATCCATTTTTATAGTAGGGATCTGTTTGCAAATTAATTAATAATGGAAGTGTTTGGAAAAATTGAGAAGTTTTGAGACTTTTCTAGAGGGGTCCCTGGGCACTGTTAATGCCGAATTTTAATCTACGCTTTTGGCTTGCTTTTGATTCGAATTTGGAAAAATATTCAACGTAAAAGTTGTAGATCTCGATCGGGCTTTTCGATGATATAAAATTCATAAAAATTAGAATTCGTATGAGAAAGTTACAGCCTAAATACCATGAGCTGTCTGAAATAGAACATCTCGTAGAATTTTGTATCGAAGTTTCGAAGAATTTACCATTTTTTCCCAAGGTCGTTCCATAAATGCATAAATATACATACTCGGACATAAGTTATATCATGTAACACTCGCCCCCACAATGTAATATTACTATGGTCAACAGTAGTAGAGACCGTCGGTCATTACAATAGGGCACTCAGATCGAATATGCCCATAGCCTTCACACTAATGACATTGGATACCTCGGGGTTTGCTACCTCTATCATCTCTAGACTCCCTTCTACTGTGCCTACTCTCTCTAGGCTCATCTTCCCTATCCCTATTACTGTTACGATCACACTTCTTTAGTTTAAGAAATTTCTTAAACTTCTTTGCAAATATGACCAAATCATGATCAATGAGGGTATCATCATCATCTTATGGTCTTCATCGCTATGGAAGCTTCTTCTCATAAACCTGCAGCTTTCCTACAAGGTCGTCTTGTTTAAGCTGATCGAGGTCATTACTTTCCTCGATAGCGGTAATCTTCAGTAGGAACATATCAGGCAGAGATCTAAGGATTTTTCTTACTATTTTATTAGCAGGAATAGTCTCACCTAAGTTAAAGCTTGAGTTAAGGACATCGTTAATCTCAGCGTAGAAGTCATCAAAGGTCTCATCATCTTTTATCTAGGCGACCTCAAACCTAGCAGTAAGATCCTGGAGTCTATTATATTTAACATACAAAGTGCCTTCATGCACAATCTGCAGGAGGTCCCAAGCATCCTTGGCTATTTCACACATGGAGATTCTCCTAAATTATGTCGAGCAAGCAGCACCATGAATGACATTAATTGCCTTGCTGTTCCTATTGCTAGCGTCAAAATCATCTTTGGTCCAGGTCAGTTTGTCTTTAGGGGAAGATACCCCATCAACTATATTGTGGGAATGTATGCCTTAGAGCTACATGAATGTGTTTTGAAATAAAATAATGCATTATTCATTTATCAAATTTTTTGTTTAATTTCGCATATTATAAATTATCTTGAATACCCTAGATTACTCATGTGCCTTCAGACTTAGTGTATGAGTGTCATACACAAGAAGATTTAAGTCTGAAGTTAGTAATCTTAAATAGTCCATAGAGAGCAAACATAGCGGGTACTTTGTTTGTGGTTTATCTATACCTGCGGTCCATTCTATATTTGTATGGCGACCTTGATGTGGGGTCATCCATGTAGAGACATGAGAATGGAGGCACCTTGTATGATGTGATCATATAGGACTGGACCCAGATGGAAATGACTTTCTTATAATATCTGTTAAACAAAGAAAGTCATTTCGATCTACTAGATGGTCATATATTGATTGATCTTAATCCTGAGTGTACCATGAACTCATGTATGGTAGGCTATGTCCTTTGATTTACAAAGGTGAGGTTGGTGTAGCAGTCCCGACCAATAGCTACGTACTTTGGGGGCATGGTTTGTTGTGTAGCTGTGAACGTTTTACATAGATATGGAGTTCACTCCTTCTTACGAGAAGTAGATGAGTACCTTTCTTAAGGGTTGATTCGGTACTTGAACGGTTAGAGCGCTCAAGTCTTTCTATTACGAATAGAAATATTAAAATTCATAATTGTTATGAATAAATCGTTCATTAGAGAATCAATGGTACTTAAGGTAAAAATAATTAGAGGGGTATAACAGATATTATGACCCGGCTCTAATTACGAGATACTCGTGAATGGTTAACCTATATGTAGTGACTATATCGATGGACACCGACTTGGTTCGGCTTAATATTGTTAGGGTTTTGATGCGGGCTCAGCGGAAGCTCGCGGTTCGGGTGAAATCGTAATTTTAAAAACTTTTTAAATTACCGAATAAATTATTCAATATCAAATATGAATAATTTATTCATATTTCACTTAAACATATTTATTTGATATCAAATAACGACATAAATAGTTAAAGAACGTCGTGAAACTTTTACGAAAATATTTTTCCGTAAAATGGCATAAAACGCGTTTTTGACCGAACCGACTACCCAATGCACATGGGGGCTGCCCAAGTCAGCCCCAATAGTACTTGGGAAGTTCATGGGCTGCCTGAACAGTGACCAATTCACTGTTTGGGCAGCCGTCACTCGGTTGGCTCAAAAGTCACCCGGTAACATCGTTTTTCACCGTTTTCACATTTTTCAACTCCGAAACAGTTTCCAGCAATTGTTCCAACACCCAAAACACATCCAATACATTTATATGACATAATTTTCATCACCATAAACCCAGAATTTCCAGATCTGATCCAGAAACCAAAAATATAAATTTTTCATGCTTTAATCCAACTTTCTCAATATTAATCTAATTAATCATAACACCAATCCAAGCCACCGCCAATGAAGCACCCAAGAACAATTCTAGGCATTACAAGAGTAGTCATAACACTCTAGAATGACAATATATCATCAAATGATCAAATTGAACAAATATTACACTAATATCATTCAAATCTACTTCACACATGCATCAAGCCTTCAATTTCATCCTCCAAATCAAAAAGCCTCAAATTTGAAAAGAAGAAACTTTAGCATCTCACTAAATATTCAAGAAATAAAAAAACATGATTTCTAAGCTTAGGGATATATAGAATTACCTTTAATTCTTCTAATTCCTTAAGCCTTTTTCCGTGATTTTCTTCATTTTCTTCCTTGAATCATCAAACAATTTGAGAGTATTTTTTAGGAGGATGTATTCGGCCATAGCAATCTTGAATAAATGAGAAAAAAAATTTCTAATTTAAAGCAATCTTGATCGACTCAACAAGGGTATTTTGGTCATTTTGGCCAATTTAATTCAATTAAATATAATAAGCTTTAATTTGACAAAAAAAATTTGCACACTTAAAGCTTAATAAAATCATGTCATTTGTAACCAATAATAATCAAACATTTTTCATAACATTATGAAAAAATATATTATTTAATTATTCAAATATTTAACATTTAAATATCTAAATAATTAATTAATATAATTATTATATATATGTATTTTTATTTACATTAAATAATAAATATATATATTAATGGCATGTGTCAAAATCTCATTTGACAATTAATTAATGTGTATCTAATAAAATTATGTATCAAATACAAATACACAATAATTACGATTGACAAAAAATGCCACTATGCATGTGTTTTCGTTTAACCATTTAAACGATTCGAATTAACTCATTTAATCCGGTGAAGTATTATGAATAATTTGTATTATTCATAACGCGTTGCCCAAGTGCTCAACGAGTACACTTCATATTGTTGGACTCTCTAAGTTTAGGTTTATCTGTCAAGAAATCTAATTTCGTGTCCATAATTCACCCACTCATGAATTATGACGACCACAGATAATCTCGCTAAACTATACAAGTCGAGGTCATTGCATACGTATAATCGCTTCGTCACATGTTATCCATATTATACCTGAGATATAGATAAGAACGTCAAATCCTTACGTATAATATAGTCGACTTTCAAATTTACGATCTCTAAATAACACTCGGAACTTGCTTCCGAAGTTATAACACGGCCATGGATTTACTAGATCGTAAACACATGTAGGATACATATGCCATGTACACAGGATTGACAGATTCTATCTTGATACGCACAGGATATCATGAGCATCAGTCCACACCCAATGAACAAGCGAAGGTCTGATCTAAATAGATCGGTGACGTGACTGCCATCAAAGTGTGGAGGATAACTCATATATCCATTGTGGTATCTCAAGTTGAAGGATCACTATGCTCGCTCAACTCGAGAAGATTCCTATTGATGTTGGTGTACCATCTATTAGGAAATCTTTAGTGAGTCGTTCAATGTTTATCAAATAAACACCTACATGTCTATACGAGTCTTCCGAGACTCATGGTTCATTGGGATAAACCATCGGACCAAGTCACGATATACGACATGTACTGGTCTTTCGACACTAGGCATCCTTTGAGGACGATAATATGTATAACTATTGAGACTATTTCGTAAAAGGCAATATAGTATGTTGATATGGAACGTCACATCACATGGTCCACCTTGACCTAGTGCATGCAGCGGAGAGCAGAAACCTAAACCAGGTCTGGGGGCGACCAGTCTACCACCCGCGAATAAGGGACACAACGAGATCCTGAGCTATGGGATCAAAGAGAACTGACCAATCACCAGAAAAGAACCAGCAGAAGGTAATTACAAGCAAACCCAAGGGGCGATCAAAGACATTTGTAGGCAAGAAGCACCAAAGGGCACAAGGAAGGCCTAACCCATCAGAATAGGAAATACATCTATGCATACATGCATACACGTCACTTGCACGCAATTTTTGTTTTGTTTTTGTTCACAGGTTTTGAAGAAAAGGAAAAATCAGCAAAGACAAATAGCTCGGGAATAAATCCCACATTCAATACAACCAGGGAACAAAGCCCACAATCAACACAGTTCGGGAATAAAGCCCACACTTGACACAGTTCGGGAATAAAGCCCACATTCAGTACAGCCAGGGAACAAAGCCCACAATCAACACAAGTTCGGGAATAAAGCTCAGGGAACAAAGCCCACATTCAGCACAGTTCGGGAACAAAGCCCACACTTGACACAGCTCGGGAATAAAGCCCACATTCAGTACAGCCAGGGAACAAAGCCCACAATCAACACAAGTTCAGGAATAAAGCCCAGGGAACAAAGCCCACATTCAGCACAGTTCGGGAATAAAGCACACATTCAGTACAGTTCGGGAACAAAGCCCGCAGTCAACACAGTTCGAGAATAAAACCCAGGGAACAAAGCCCACTCTTAACACAGTTCGGGAACAAAGCCCACTCCCTACACAGTTCGGGAACAAAGCCCACTCTCTACACAGTTCGGGAATAAAGCCCAGGGAACAAAGCCCACTTTTAACACAGTTCAGGAATAAAGCCCAGGGAACAAAGCCCACTCACAAATCAAATCGGGAACAAGACCCACAACTCAAATCAGGAACAAGACCTGCAACTCTATTCGGGAACACGACCCACAACTCAAATCGGGAACAAGACCCACAATTCAACTCGGGAACAAGACCCATAAATCGGGAACAAGACTCACAACTCAAATCGGGAACAAGACCCGCAACTCTATTCGGGAACAAGACCCATAACTCAAATCGGGAATAAGACCCACAACTCAACTTGGGAACAAGACCCACAACTCAAATCGGGAACAGGACCCACAACTCAAATCGGGAACAAGACCCACAACTCAAATCGGGAACAAGACCCACAACTCAATCCGGGAACAAGACCCTCAACTCAATTCGGGAACAAAACCCTCAGCTCAATTCGGGAACAAGACCCTCAGCTCAAATCGGGAACAAGTCCCACATTTCAAATTGGGAACAAGACCCATAACTCAGTTCGGGAACAAAACCCACTCGGTGGTTCAGGAACAAGACCCATGGGTCACAGCGCCTCGCCATCAATCTCAACTCAAGTAATGGTTCGGGAATGAACCATCTGTCATCAAGTAACGATTCAGGAATGAACCAGGGGTCAAGCACCTCGTCACCATCAACTCAGTTTAAAGCGTCTCAGAACAACCGGTAAGCTCGGCAACAGCTGGCGAGCCATGTAAGTAAAAAATGCATGCATGACTTTGATAGGATTGTCACTGTCACACAATGCACAAGTCTCATCAAAGTGGGGGCAACTATAGACACTGTATTTTTGCATGAAGCCCATTGATGAGCCTCGTATGGAGGCATTATCCTTTAAGTTGCGGAAGTCGCGGGAAACAAACGTCGGAAGGGAAAAATTCAAGAAATAAATATATCAACAAATTTAACTCGCTATTTGGCCTCGAGTTCGCTCGATTAATCCCTGTTTTCAAATATTTGCCTCGGCCCAAAACCCCGTATCCATCCAAAGCCACACGCCCAAGCCCAAAGAACCAAGCCTCCAAGCCCAATCGAAAATAATTAAAACATTTAAAACACATGTCTAAATTAAATCAAATCCAATTAAATTAAAACAAATGAAATCAAATCAGATCAAATCCCCCTTCCTAAATTAAATAAATCACATTCCAAATTAAATAAATCACATTCCAAATTAAATAAATCAAATCAAATCTTTTTCCTAAAATAAATAAATCCCTCTCCTAAACTAAATAAATCACCTTCCAAATTAAAAATATTCCCCACCAATTACAGAATATCCTTTCCTTATAACAAAATAATTAAATATATCCCCTATTATTGCATAATCTTTGTTTCTCTCCCATGCAAGGAAAACCCTAGCCCACTCTTATAAAAAGGAACATAAACCAAACCTTCCACCCTAGCTCATTCACGGCAATAATCAAACTCTCACCATAAACCAACACACACACAAACGAAGCAACCCAGCCATGAACAACAAAAATGATAAAACCCTAGCCTACACAAACTCACTTCTCTATCATCCACTCTTGGCAAACCCACTGCTTAAACACACACCAGCCAACTCACCAACAGTGGACACTCTCGGCAGCCACAAACAAAACCAACGACTCACACACAACAACAAACCCTTTCGACCAAGCCCCCATTGACCGACTAAAACAAAGAAAAGAAAGCAAGCAACAAGTGACGAGTGGAACTAGTGATCAACGTGGGCCAAGCCAGCAACGAGACTGTTTGGACGAGTGGAACCAGTGATCAGCGTGGACATGAAGAGCTAACGTGAAGCCATCTGGACGTGACTAAGCAGCCTCATACAAGTGAATCACAAACAAACACAAACCCTAAGCCACAATTTCCCATCAACCGACACAACCAGTGAATAAAACAGTCCTGGAATAGTGAAATCAGAGAAAACAACGAGCATAAATAGCGAACCAGTGAAAACAGTAGAAACACTAACACTTCCGGCGACGTCCCAATGCACTCCCGAGAAGCGACTTAAAAGTTAAGACCTGAGGGCACCCTTTATTATATTTTATTTTGTCATTCTGGAAACGGCATGCTTGGTTGGACGTGGAATACGTCCAACCGGGTATGCGAAGTCCTACATTGAAAACGGCCAAATCATTTGGCCACATATTTATTATTCCGCATTTATTTCGTATTATTTGTCTTTTATTATTTCGCGTTAGGAACTTAATTGCATCCCTTCAATGTTTATGTTTAGACAATTATTAGATGTAGGTTTTACTCCTATGTATGAAAACTTAGATATAGGTTGTATGCAAACTTAGATATAGGTTATTATTGCATGTGTATATTGCGTAGACTTGGTTATATTATTGCGCGAATCCGTTTATTACAAGTGGCATAAGTAAGGGACCATTCTGAACCCAACAGTTTGAGGTCTCCCCTTGTGAGGGGTGAGTGCGGCCTTAAATCATTTCCCAGTTCACACTGGGTGGCGATTCCATTTTATTTCTCCGGTTTAGTCCCCCATGGGCTACTCCGTACTCCTAACCGGGCCGCGAGCCTGGAAAAGCGTCGTCCACTTCTGTATGTGTTCTACAGTCTGACGACTCCACTGGGGATAGAGAATCGGCCCTGAAATAATGTCTTGTAATTTTTATGATTTGTGCTTTAGTTAACCTTGTCTAGAGTTGATTTAACTTAAGGTAATATTGGAGTTAGATAATGATTTGGTGTCTTCCTTGACTCACTACCTTTTTATAGCCAAAAGGAAAAGCTGTGAAGACATCTAGATAATCATCTACAGTGATGGACTAATTTGGATGATCTGTTGTTTATTCCTGTCACCAAGGCAATAAGAGCCTAAAAGGCCAGGGTATTTAAGAGTGTTCGCTCCACCCTCCCTCTGGGGAATTTTCAATAGAGGAATCCATTTGACAGTTATTCATGTATCCTGAAGTCGTTTTCGCTCAAAGCAGCGGATCGTTATATGGTACCATCACTTGTTGGAACGTACCTTAGGGTATAAAAAAGATGCGCTCACTTGGTCGCTCGAACCCTTGAGTGGGGAGACCTAGTTGTGGGCAATCCTTCGCCGGTGGGAGCCTTTATCTATACTGCTCTAAACCCGCATGTGAACCATAGTTGTATGACCTATAGAAGCCACCCTTTCATACTTGTGTTTGGGACCATCATCATTTGGATTCAGTTGGACTTCTTTTCATGAGATGTGAACTTGTTGTGCCATTTAAACTGGGACGAGTTTGTGTCTTATGACAATTGGGCCAAAAACTTCTAAAATGCCGATGGGCCACTTTGTGTTTGGGCCCCCTATCATTTGAAGTTGTTTAGCCACGTTATTGCAAAAGTGTAAGCCTGTTTGGCCTTTTTTTTCAACTGGGACAAGTTTACACCTTGCAATAATGTGATTGAATGCTTTAAAGTGATAATGGGCCATCTTGTGTGAAAACCTTCATGGGCTTAGAAAATCCAAATATGATCCAAGTATACCAGAAGCATGAGTCTGATATCCGCACTGGCTTTCATCCATAAAGGATACGCCTTGTTATGACATATTTGTTTACTTTGGATACCTCCAAGTTCATCCCCATGACCGCGGTTGCTGAAAGCCCAATTCGTCATTTCTAGACAATGGCATGATCCCATAATAGGCTTAGTCCATGTTGTAAATGTGCGGTCTTCATCTTTTACCGATGGAAATGGACTGAGGTAGCCAAGGTTCACCCTTGTAGCATAGGAGAGAACGATTTTGTGTACCCCACATTGGTGCATAAAATAAGCCATACCTAGGACATAAATGGACTTACCACGAGTGTGGGAGATATAAGGTCGGAAGGATATATGTTATTTTGATAACCACTTGCATCTCATGCATCTCATGTATACACGCATCATGTTAACCCATGTGTCTTAAAAGCCATCATAGATATCCGTTGGGTTAGAAAAAGAAGACTTGTCAAGAAGAGTTTAGCAAACATGGATATTGGGGAAAAGGAAACCGATGAACAAAAACATTTACGGTAATGATAGAAAGACCATTGTGAAAAAAAATTGCTTTTGTAGTCCTTAATAGTTAGGCATAAGTCCGATGATGAAATTGTTCGCTTTAGAGTGAAATCTTAGAAACGATAAGTGTGAGAGGTACTCTCATCCGATATTTTGAGTAGTTGATCTTGACTAGACTCGCGAGCACTTAATTATAGGATTAGACTCGCGAGCACTTAATTATATGATCTTAGCAGTGAAAGCCTGGATAGTCGGCAAGATGAATAGTTGAAGAGATTGTGGATCGATGAATGATTGTTCGCTTAGATGTCCATCCTGACTTACTTGTGTTACGATATGTGGTATGGTTGGAAACAAAAGAAAAGTCTCTAAAGCAGAAAATATAAACCACCTATAACCGATAAGCGTGAAGCTACCCATGGGCGAGTATTAGGACCACCATGAGGATAAATGCTACCTTAAAGGGTAGGTGTGTAAAAAAAAAAGGAATGCGAAAAAAAAAAGACGAAATAAAAGAAAAAGAAAATCATATCACATTGAGTACGGAGAAGTAATTGCAGAGCATGGTCAAGACATCTAGGTTGGTTTGACCCATTGATCCCATCCTTTGAAACAAAATCATCGAGTTGGCTTACTTAAGGATCAGGCTGTAAAAGAACCATGGCACACACACACACTTTAAGTCTGGTTCAGATCATTTATTCAAACGGTCGAATTTGAGCTGCATCAAGTACTTTGAAGGTTCTCTGGTTTCGACACTAGGCATCATTTGAGGACGATAATATGTATAACTATTGAGACTATTTTGTAAAAGGCAATATAGTATGTTGATATGGAACGTCACATCACATGGTCCACCTTGACCTAGTGCAAGCAGCGGAGAGCAAAAACCTAAACCAGATCTGGGGGCGACCAGTCTACCACCCGCGAATAAGGGACACAACGAGATCCTGAGCTATGGGATCAAAGAGAACTGACCAATCACCAAAAAAGAACCGGCTGAAGGAAATTACAAGCAGACCCAGGGGGCGATCAAAGACATTTGTAGGCAAGAAGCACCAAAGGGCACAAGGAATGCCTAACCCATCGGAATAGGAAATACATCTATGCATACATGCATACACGTCACTTGCACGCAATTTTGTCTTGTTTTTGTTCACAGGTTTTGAAGAAAAGGAAAAATCGGCAAAGACAAACAGCTCGGGAATAAAACCCACATTCAGTACAGCCAGGGAACAAAGGCCACAATCAACACAGTTCGGGAATAAAGCCCACACTCATCTCAATTCGAGAACAAAGCCCACACTTGACACAGCTCGGGAATAAAGCCCACACTTGACACTACTCCGTACTCCCGATTGGGCCGCGAGCCTGAAACAGCGTCGTCCACTTCTGTATGTGTTCTACAACTATTAAATTATAAAATTAAATTAATAAATCTATTAAATAATAACCATATTATAATAAGAAAATATATTATATTATCCGATTATTTTTTGAATAATATCACAGATAATCCGATAAAATACACACGCACATATATACAAGTTAATTTTTTTAAGTTTTCTCATTGCGTCACATGAAACTCAATCTCTACAATTATTTTTTATTACGTATTATAATCAAAAGATATATTATAATCTTTTATTAAAATAAAATAAAAAAATATAGGTGGCACCTAATCTCTACAATTAATGTTATTACTATGAAATTATAAAATTAAATAATAAATTATTAAAATAAAAAACCTATAAAAATATAATCTCTTATTAAAATAAGAAACCTAAATAGTAGTCGTCCATAAAACCTAGCCAATTTTTTGAAATATTATTTGAGAATTGAGAAATAAACTAATGATGCATAAATATTACATGTTAGTAAATCAATTATCTCATTTAAACAGTAAAACTGACAAGATTCAGAGTATTTTTAAGATCAATACTTAAAATATATACTCAACTATGAGTGTGCATTAATCGATTTTAACCAATTAACCGAACCATTCCGATCCATTTTTTATTACCAATCGGTTATTGTGATTAAATCGGTTATTGCGGTTAAAATTTTTAACTTTTTCAGTTATTCGGTTCGGTTACGGTTATGAGATTCGTATAACCGAACCGACCGATTAACCGAAATTAAACCCTAATTTCACTTATTTATATATATATATATATGCTTCAAAACCCTAAATAAGTATATATGCTTCAAAACCCTAATTTCCACTAACTCCAGCCGCCGCCACTCACAAAATCCCAAAACCTTCGCATCTTGAGAGTTGAGACCTAAAGGTGCAACATCATTTCTTTTGTTTAACAACTTTGATTTTTCTCCTTCTAAGGCTCCTGCGACAGCTTTAAAACTTGTTGATGTTTCGTATTTGTAGATTTTTTTGAATTTTGATTAGGTGAGGTACTTATAGCTTTAAAATGGTTGTGTGCTTTTTGTGCTTTCTATGTTTCGTATTTGCAGATATTTTTGAATAGGTGAGGTATTTGATTTGTGTTTCTTTTGTGGTGTTATGTCGAGCATCTGGTAGCCGCTGCTCTCTCCAGATACTACCAGAAAGGCCAAAAGCCATACATCTGTTCATCATCTTCTTCAATTCAATGGCTTTTAACGGCAAATCTCTTTTCTTCTTCTTCTTGTTCTTCGTCTTCTCCGATTGCTCTCCATCGATCTAAACTCATCGATTTCGATTTTACCCCTACTGTTTGACTTATATCTATAGAAAATAGTGATGGAGTTTTTGTTGGACTGGTTAATAACCGAATTAACCAAAATCGACCAAAATATAATGGTTAATTGGTTAATGGTTATGTGTCATAATATGGTTAAATCGGTTACATATTTACTTAACCAAAAAATTTCGGTTGGGTTAAAAAATCAAGGATTAACCGACCGAACCGACCGTTGCACACCCCTATACTCAACTCATACAAAGTGCGAGCCATGTAATAGTTAAATCAAAAAGTAAAATAAAAAAATAAAATAATTAAATTAAATTATAAAATAAAATAAATAATTTTTCATAATTAAATCAAAATATAATTTATTTTTTAAAAAAAGATGAATAATAACGTGATTTTGTAAGGGGACAAGTGAGTAGGGGTGTTCACGGGTCGGGTCGGGTCAGGTCGGGTTTTTTGAAATTTTGTGAGACCTGATCGGGTCGGGTCACGAGAAGTTCGGGTCGCGGGTCGGGTCACGTGAAGGTGGAACCCGATCGGGTTGGGTCGGGTCGGGTCGGGTCGGGTCGGCATGAAAAAAAATAATTTTTTTTAATGAATTTATTATTTTGAAATACAAATATTTATTATTTTATGTCTCAAAAATTATCATAAATATAAAGTTTTAATACAACAAAATTAATAAACAAATGAAATAAAAGTAAAAACTAAATTTCAGACTTATGGACTTCGATGTTTTCATTTATTATTAATTAGTTTTCATTTAACTCATTACTCATCTTTTGCACTCCTTTAGGCAAACATCAGTTCTGATTCATCAAGGGAGCAAATGCTTAATGCTGTGCAGCGGCACTTTGCATCACAGATCTCTCTCTCTATATACATATATATTAACTCTAACCTCTAGATCAGTTCTAATTATATGTAAGGGTTGATTGTTCATTACTGAACTATATATCTTCCCTAAAATTCTAACCTTTTAGTACCGGGTTGATGCTCTAAAATAATAATAATAAAATTTTTAGAAAATATAAATATTATAGGGTCGGGTCGGGTCGGATTTTAGTATCAAATTCATTGTCCAACCCGAAAATTTCAGGTCAGGTTGGGTTGCAAATTTATAATTTTTTTTAGACCCATGCGGATCGGGTCAGGTCACATCAGGTCGCGGATTGACCCGACCCTATAAACACCCTAAAAGGGAGGATGGCTTTGGGAAAAGTAATTTTCTTATTAAAATGAGGAAAAGGAAACTATGATAAAATTACACACACTTGGTATAATCTCGAGATACGTGTCATATCACATGACGTGACATTAATTGATTGAGAGTTTGTTACTGAAAAAACTCATTTTCGAACGTTGGATTGGCACTATCCCAGACAATTATTATTCTACTATGTCAATGTAAATCTGTGGTACCCTCAGTATTGGTACCAAGGGGTACACAGATTTGGAGACGCGTTAGTTTCGATTGATATAACCGGTTGTCCCAATGTCAATAAAATAATATTAAAATAATAAAATAATATTTTTTTTAAAAAAGTATTATATATATAATATAATAATAAAAATAAAAAAAAAACACTTAAAAAATCATTTCATGTTTAATGTCTATTTTTTTTTTTATATTTAGTGTAAAAATTCATGTTAATACAAAAAAAAAAAAAAATCAAATTGGGAAATAATTTTAAGTTTGTTGTAAAAAATTTCATGTTTATTGCTAAAATTTCAGCTGAATGCTATACAATTTCAAGATGGGTAATGTTTGCATGTCTGTTGTTTCAATTCTCATGTTTAATGCCTTAATTTTATTTTTATTGCCTAAATTTTCATGTTTGAACTTTAGACACGTGTGAAATGTCAAATCAATCACATATTATGAAATTTATTAAGCATTAACATGCAATTTTGTGCATTAAAATGCAAATAAGAATATGAATGTGTAATTTTTTTTTTTATGTTTGTTGCCATAATTTCATGTTTATTGCCCAAATTTCAAGTTACTGTAATAAAATTTCAAGTTGGACAATATTACATGTTTGTTACCTAAATCGTCTTGTTTAATGACTTATTTCATGTTTATTGTCCAAATTTTCATAATAGAAATTTACACACAGGTGGAATATCAAATCAATATCACATGTGCTTAAATTTTAAGTATTAACATTAAAATTTTGTGCATTAAGTATGCAAAAAGACATTGAATATGAATTAAGAAGTTTTCCATGTTTGATGCCAAATTTTTCATGTTTAATGTCCAAAATTTAAAGTAACGATATAAAAATTTCAAGTTGTGCAATATTTGCATGTTTTTGAACCAAAGTTTCATTTTAATGCCTTAAGTCATGTTTATTGTAAAAATTTACATGTTTGAATTTTAGACGCGCGTGAAATATCAAATCAATGACATATGATGAATTTTTAAGTATTAACATGCAAATTTGTGCATTAAAAATGCAAAAAATGGCATTGAACATGAACATTATGTATTATAATTATAATATTATTAACTTCACATAAATCTTATTTTCATGTTCAATGCATATTTATTGCCTGAATTATCACGTGTAATTCTTCAATTTGTATTTTTAATACTTGAAATTGCACGTTCACTGCCTTAGTACAATACAATAAAATAATAATATATTTTTACGTTTATAGTTTATAGTTTTTAATTATAATTAATAATTAAAATATATTTTCAATTGGGCCTAGTATAATACAATCTATTATGGCTGAGAAACAAAAAATAATGGCTAATCACTCATTTATTCTTCTTCTTCTTCTTCTTCATCATATTCAACTATTTCTTGTGTCTTATGATAATTTCTCTTCATTCACCACACAAACCCCAAACAGAAGGCATAATGTAGTCATACATAACACACATTCTATCAACTGCATTCATATTTATTAGGAGCCAACATGAATAGCATTTCTAGTTGGGGTTTTAACCCGAATGAAGACATCTCAACACAATAAATTTCACCTACCACTGACATCTCCATTGATGGTCATGGGTTGCAGTCCGTGAATGACACATGTTTATCATCTCATTCAAAAGCTAATGAATATCTTAAGGATATATCAATGACACCATCTACTACCTATGGAAACAAGTTGTATAATTCAGTAGTTGGTAGACAGTATGATTCTGTTGAAGATACTGAGGTCTGGTATAATAAGTACTATACATGGCAATAGGCCGGGCTAGGCCCGGACACCAAATTTGATTTTTCTCATAACACACATACATAAATAAATGAGTTATTCAATTATAATTGAGTTAAGCATCACAAACCTAATATCTCCATTCTACCACCAATAATACATATTTTTATTGAGTTATTCAATTATCATATATTATAAAAAAAAATTGATTTCACAGCTCCAAAAATTTACCATTTGTTCGCGTGATTTTTCGCTAGTACACGTGTAATATTACAGCCCTAAAGATTACAAAGCTAAGAAATACGGGGTGATTGATTCCAAGAAAATACCTCCCGAGACATAGTCCCAGAAAGGGGTGATTGATTCCAAGAAAATACCTCTAAGGGGCACAAACACACAGATTACAGCCATAAAGATTACAAAGCTAAGAAATACGGTAAATTTAAACTACTTGATCATTTTGAGTCTTTTTCTTTTCGTTTTTTTCTTCCTCGCTACACCTAAGCCTTTTATAGTGCACGGTCCCGCTAATAACTCAAACAGTTTCGTCGTTTTCAGTCCATTAAACCCCCACATTTCCTGCTCACATGTAACTGTCGGATCATACGCGCAATTGCTAGATTGTGCGTGCAACTGCTGGGTAACTTGCTAGATCATGGGGGTCACTGCCAGCCTGTGCAATAATCGTTAAGTGCGCCTACTCATAATTGGCCAACCGCATGGTACTTTCACATATTCGTTTGTCTTTCATCGTTCATTACTTGTTGGAAGGTTTTTTCTTCGTTCTTTATTATTCTTTACCCATTCTTCGAATCGTCCTGAGTTGAGTCTTTTTAGGTCAATTCATTATTCCTTCTTCGTCCAAAATGACGTCATGCCTTTTCATCCTTTTGATACGTCATGCCTTTTCGTCCTTTGATATTTATTTTCCTGTTAACAATTGCCCCCCAAATACGCATTGATCGATTTGATAGATGGGATTGAGGCAGTATTTCTTAGTCAAGCATTTTAAGTTGGATTCATGCCACTGGTCGTCTTTCTGGTTCGGTCTACTGGCATTTCACTTTCAATTCTTGCTGCCATTTGCGCGTTTTGAGACCTGTTGTTTATATTCCCTATGCAAATCCATCGATTTCCTAATAAATATGTGACCACCCCCATCACGTCTTATCTAAAACCATCAGTGCGCTAATTAATATGCCACTTTTCGCGTCACATCCATGTCACGTCGCGTCTGGCACCGCCTATTCATTTTCCCGCTCTTTCTTATTCCTCGAATTGGGTCGCGCCATCTTTCCTATGACAAACTTTTGTTTTGGCTATATAAACCCAACTCCTATCTTTTCACTGTTTTGCCTTCTCTCATCTTTTTCACCGCTGCAAATCATTCAACTTACCTGCCATGACGTCTTCTTCCTCTGATCCCAAGAAGAAAACTACCTCGACCTTCAAAGATTTCCAGGCTGCATTGGACGATCTTTTGGTTGGCGTCTTTGGGGTCCACACTCTTGATGAAACCCACGAATTGTGCTCATTGGGCCCTATTTTTGTTAGTGATGCAGCCATTGCCACAACTCCATTAGCCCAATTGTTCCCTTCTATTTCTAACATTCCACTCTCATAACCTTTGAGCATTTCTTCTTTGACTCAGTCCAATCCAATATGTACTTGGCCCAACCTGATTTTTCATTCGAGACCTGGTTTCAGCGCATGAATTCGCATGTAGACACCCTTACTTTCCTTGAAAATAGTGGTGAGCTCTCTCTCATAGAGCTTTCCCTGGTATTGCCTCCTTTCGATTAGAATCTGTTCCCCATATCACTTCTTTTTTAGTCTTCTGATTATAATGTCTTCATTTTCCCTTCCGGCCCCTTGACCATCACACTTCGTGATATCGGTGCCTTGACCGGGTTAGCTCCTTTAGGTGCGACCATCTCTGCCTGTACTAACTTTCACTTTCCTCCTACTCAAATGGACACTTCGTCATTCTCTTCGGATGAGCCCGTGTTACGCCGACGAGCTAAGGTATGATATTCTTCTATCTTTTTTTTAATTGTTCATTCTGTTGGATAATTATGACCCATATCGTCACTATTTGTACAGATCATGGTGTTGTTGTACAAATTAACTATGTGACAAAGGAGATTGCACTCTTATCATTTGTGATTAGATCACCAAGATGTATAAATGATAGGAGGTCCCTGTGATTTGTTCCTGGATTGAGAATGATATGAGACAGTATCAATCCACGAAGGATAAATCATTAAATATCCCTAGTCAAAGTATTATCGAGATTGGACATCGATAAATACGTAAAAGACTAGTATTACACTTGTGCGCGTTGTGAGGGCACAACGACATAGTTCTCATATATTTGGGTATAAGATACTCATGCAAGTGTAATATGAGGTTGTGTTTTACCGATGGTACGGGAAACAGCTTCGCTCTGGATAGACCCCCTCAGAATTCCATTGGTAGTATGACTATGTGTCTATGGAAGTCCGAAATCAGGGTAGGTGTATTTGGTCTTAACCTGAGACTTGCACCGCTAATACTTGCGACAATCAATATACTTTGGTTGCGGTCGTCTAGGGCTTTAACCGGTTGTGTGTACGCCTATGCTGGGTATATCGAGAATCGTAGTGTGTTGGGTGTGATGTCAAGACGGAAGTATCACTCCAGTCATATGGAGATGATGATCGCGTAGTGATACAGAACTGGTTCTCTAAAAAGGTTACAATCGTCGGGATAATATGACTTGGTCATGATTATCCGATAATAAAGAGACTAGTTGCTCGTAATCCGATATATGCTTCGTACGGGGCAGACACTGTACCAGCCCCAGGCCTTGCATGTGATCATCCGATACTGGATCTAAATACGCAATACTACGTATACTACGCCTGATATAGATCCTTTATTCCTGTAAGGATATTTCTAGAGAATTGGGTAGGCATGTGATGAGTGGTATTTATATCACTTATTCCCACTCATTTGACCTAATATTTTGTATAGTTTCTTGAGTTTTGTGAACGTTTTGATATGTTTTGTGTTATTTTGTAGATAAATAAAGTTTGGAAAGCATTGGAGGCAATTTGGGGCAAAAACGGACAAAAATTCGTCAACAGGGATATTTTGGTCTTAAGCGCGTCGCGACGCCAAGCCTTCCTCGTCGCGACGTCTAAAATGCACCGAACAGTGCTAACGTGCGCCGGGTCCACAAATCAGAATCTGAGAAAAGTTTGACTTTGCTAAAATGCACCGTGACACGTGTCACCATTACAGCCGATCTGCTAACATGCGCCGTGCCACGTGTCAGCATCCTACGGTGCCGACAGTCATCATCGCCATGTATGCCACGTGTCAGCCTACGTGTCTCCATGTCATCAGCCACGTCAGCAAGTCAACAAGTCAAAATTGCCACGTGTCGTGCCACATCATCATCAGCCAATCAGAAAGTGACACGTGTCGCAATTCTATGGTGCCGACAGTCTCTTTCCCACGTGTCGCCACGTCATCACCACGTCACCGTCACGTCAGCATCAATAATTGAGTATCTAATCCTTATCTGACACGTGACAGATAAGAATCTCAGCGACCAATCAGAAAGCTGCCACGTAATGATATTCGTTGGGTAATTGAAGCACGAGTCCGATTGGCAGGTGAGTCTTCTGACTCTTTTATTTCACATCTGCCTGGTTTTGGAAGAAGCACTATGCAAAGAAACGTAGAGCTAAACAATTGGGTGTTTGTTTCAAATGTGCACGATTTAATTGCAACACTCGTTGTCGTTCTTTAGGAATGGTGTCTGATAATCGCGAAGACAAAATTAAATTCATTAGGGATGGCTTGAGTAAAGAGTCTTTAGATGATATATCTTTAACTCTTGAGACGCATCCCAGTGGATATGTTCACATAGCCATTCGCAAATTACATACACAATTCCAAAAAGAAAGACAACAATTAAGTCTTGGGAATCTGACTCAAAAAGACCCTGTTTGCCAATTTATAAGAAAATTGGATGGGAAGCTTGTCCCTGACGCATAGACGTCAATCAAGCCGTTACTTTTCTTGTAAATATTATATCTCTTTGTCTTTTCTTAATAATTATTTGTTTTGTTGTTTTCTTTTATTTTCTCCGACATGATCCAGACCTTTTTGACTATCACGATATTAATTCGCTAACAATCGTCCTCTGGAAGATACTTGTGCTATTTTTACTCACCCTTTTCAGGTACTATAAATTCAGCCCGTCATTGCACTTTTGAAGGCATCCAGAGTTGAGAAAGAAATACATAAAAATGGAAGCCACTTCAAGAAGACGAGTTGAGAACATCTGTGTGTTTTGCGGTAGTAGTGTTGGTACTAATCCACAATACGTAGAAGCAGCACAGGAATTGGGTCGAGTATTAGCTGCAAGGAATATGCACTTAATATATGGCGGAGGCAATCTTGGACTTATGGGGATCGTTTCAAAGGCTGTACAGGAAGGAGGCAGTCATGTTTTGGGAATCATCCCAAAACCCTTGGCAGAGGCAAATCTTATTGGATCATCAAACGGAGAGGAACTGATCGTGCTAGGTATGTCTGAACGACTGGTAGAAATGATTAACTGTGCTGATGCTTTTATCGCTTTGCCAGGTGGCTTGGGTACATTGGAGGAAATTTTTATTGTGTTATCTTGGGCGAACCTGAACATACACCAGAAACCAATTGGGCTGTACAACATTGATGGATTTTATGATTTTCTTTGTGTGTTTCTTGATGATGCCCGTAGAAATGGGTTCGTGTCAAAACCTTTGAAAGAACTCCTCTTTACTGCCAGAACTGCTCCGGATCTAATAGACCAACTCATAGCCTATGAACCTCAAGTTGAACCTATCCTTTCAAAGATAAATTGGTCCGAGGACGATCATGGTAAGAGGTGTCGGATTAATCTGGATCTTAACCTTTAATTTCCTGTAGATTTCAGCTAACCAGGTACGACCTTCTTAACTCTCCTTTTATTGTTTAAGACATTGGGGACAATGTCTCATTTAGGTTTGGGGGAGGGAATTAATTGATCAATACCTTGTTTTTAGTTTGTGTGTTATTTTTATTTTTAGTCCAAAATTTTTCGAAAAATACAAAAAAATTAGAAAATTTTCAAAAATTACAAAAATATTTTGCATTTTTATTTGACTAAAAAGGTGAAATTGGTAAGAGATAGCTGAGTAAGGAGTTTCCACTCCTGAGACGTATCTCAAACCTATTTCGAAATAAGTTAATTTTTGTTTATTTCATTTTGAATTATTTAATTTGTGAATTCTCCTTAAAACGGACTAAAATGGATCTTCATATGCTCAGTTGACAGATATTATCAACATATATAGTAACATACAGACATGAGCTAAAATTGAAAAGTTTGTAATATTCAGTGCTCTAGTTTAATTGGAGGAAACATCTCAAAAAGCAATGGAGTAAAAAAAAAAAAAAAGGTCTGAGATCCGAGTTATTAAGTCTGTAAGGGTGTTTTAACACCTAGTACCCTAAAACCAACTGGTTTGGGAGTCACTGGCCCAAAGCTCGCTACACGGATCAAAGATGCTGCAAAAATATATATCTGAAGTCTGAGTAATTAAGTCCGTAGGGGTGTCTTAACACCTGGTGCCCTAAAGCCAACTGGTTTGGGAGTCACCGACCCAACACTCGCTACATAGATGGAAGATATTGTATATAAATAAAAAATAATGAAAAATCAAAGAAAAAATTCGGAAAAATGAGAAAAATTATTCCATTGCTACAAAAAGGTGTGAAATCTGATAGAACTTTTGGACAAAAATATTACTCTCTTATCAACTGCACTTATGACTGTTGTGGGCAAAAATGAGTTGTTTAATATCTTGTTGGATGTGTATATGCAGAATGGTAAAAATAATCGGAGAATTTACTTATTCAGTAATTTAGAATAAAACAAAACAACTAGTAACTTGGAGTAGAAGTTTCACTTGATTAGTCACTAACATCTTTATTCTCTTTTCGCTTGTCTTTTTGCTTTTGTGTGCATTAGTTTTATTACTTTTTTACTTTTGTAAAATGTTTGTGGGTATCATTGTTGTAAACCCTCACGAGACTACAACTCGTCCACTAGGGACACCTAGGGGTTTAAAGGCTTGTTGCATACGCTAAATGCAATCGTGATCCCTACGAAAGTGGCTTAGTTAATTTTATTTTCATGTTATTTTATTTTATGTTTTGCTCGAGGACTAGCAAAATGTTAGGTTTGGGGGTGTGATGAGTGGTATTTATATCACTTATTCCCACTCATTTGACCTAATATTTTGTATAATTTCTTGAGTTTTTTGAACGTTTTGATATGTTTTGTGTTATTTTGTAGATAAATAAAGTTTGGAAAGCATTGGAGGCAATTTGGGGCAAAACGGACAAAAATGCGTCAACATGGATATTTTGGTCTTAAGCGCGTCGCGTCGCGACGCCAAGCCTTCTGCGTCGCGACGTCTAAAATGCCCCGAACAGTGCTAGCATGCGCCGGGTCCACAAATCAGAATCTGAGAAAAGTTTGACTTTGCTAAAATGCGCCGTGACACGTGTCACCATCACAGCCGATCTGCTAACATGCGTCGTGCCACGTGTCAGCATCCTACGGTGCCGACAGTCATTATCGCCACGTGTGCCACGTGTCAGCCTACGTGTCTCCATGTCATCAGCCACGTCAGCAAGTCAACAAGTCAAAATTGCCACGTGTCGTGCCACATCATCATCAGCCAATTAGGAAGTGACACGTGTCGCAATTCTATGGTGCCGACAGTCTCTTTCCCACATGTCGCCACGTCATCACCACGTCACCGCCATGTCATCACCACGTCAGCATCAATAATTGAGTATCTAATCCTTATCTGACACGTGGCGTATAAGAATCTCAGCGACCAATCAGAAAGCTGCCACGTGTCACAATAATTGAAGCTCAACCACCGCGCCACGTGTCACCTTATCAGCTTATCCAGAATCTTCAAACCAGTGAACCAGAGCGTGCCACGTCGACAAAAGCTGGCGTAGCGACGCTGAGGACCTGGCGTCGCGACGCTGGAAGCCTACCGAGGCCTATAAATTGAGCTCGAGATTTCAAAATTCAGTGCACCACTCTCTCTATTATAATCTTTCTAAAGAGAGAGTTTCTCTCTCTACTTTCTTTTAATTTTTAGTTTTTTAGTTTTTAGTTTTGTAATTAATTTTAATTACGTTTTGTTAATATAGTAATTTAATTTTTACTTTTTACTTTTTACAGTTTTTATTATTTACCATGAGGAGGTAACTCCTCCAGCTAGGGTGAAAGGTAATTCTTTTACTGTTACTATTTAGATTAATCTCCCTTAAAAATAATATATTCACTATTTAAAATATTGACTTAAAAAGGATATCGCCAGATTGGTCGGTTGGTAATTCATTTTAATCTGATTTAAACCTGACTAATAAAGGATACCGCCAGATTGGTTGGTTGGTAATTTAATTTTGGTTCCGCCTTTATGGCTGGTTGGACTTAATTTGACTTAATCAGGTTACCGCCTATATGGCTGGTTGGAAAAAGAATCACAAGTTTATATATTATTTTATGGGAGATATCTAAATTAGTAGTAGTAAAAGTAATTCCTTTTACCTTAGCATTTTATTTTATTGTAATTTACTTTTCAGTATTTACTTTACCGCATTTTTACTTTATGTCTTTTATTTTCAAGTTTTTACTAGCCCTAGTTATGTGTTGTAACTAAATTAGTTATCTGGGGTTGTGATGAAATCCAATATCACCGTTTTATAAGGGTTAGATTATAGCTTGGGTAATATAAAGGTTTATTTATTGAGTCTTAAACTTAATGCTTTTTCATTAACTGGCCATTAATAAAATTGATCTGGTAAATCTAAAATGAACTAGACATAGGAATTTTAGGTTTCAGCCTTAGACTCAATAGCCCACGATCTTCCTTGAGGATAGATAACCCTTTAATAGATTTCCTTACAGGATAGGAATATACCTGTCGGGCGGGGGTAGCCATAATTGAAACTTAAACTTAATGAATCCAGATAATTTGGTTGACATAGATATATGATTCAATTGGGTTAAACTGGGTATTTGTGTCTGACCATCGACAAAGGCTTACAATAATTTAGTGTTCCAGGTTAATAAATCAATATATTGCCCAATTTTAAGATAACCACTTCATCTTTAAAATGATATTGGAAGAAATCACAACCCTAGATAGTTTTTAATATTGAATTTTCTTAAAACCTATTTTCGACAATTTTATTTACTTGTTTTTAAATTTAGAATCGTCACCATTTCAAATCAATCAAACAATCTGTTAGATACTAGTAATCATTTGACCTCATAAAATTAATAGATTAGATATTAAGTCCTCATGGGATCGATATTTTTATACTACTTGAACGATACGTGCGCTTGCGTTATACGTGTGTGTTTACGCCGGTCAGCATGACGCTTTGCTAGAAGCCAATCTTGTATTGTAAATCGGTATAAACGTAGTACGAGGTACTTACGTGTTCGGATAGTCCGACGACTGAATTTACTGCCAACATATCCGGGGATCTCATGGGTCGCTTCCCAAAGATTCACCGATGACGTATGTGTAGGACACAGAACTTGACGACGCTGTTCTAGGCTTGCGGCCTAGTTGGGAGTACAAAATAACATGGAGTCGCCACCCGGTGTGAACCGGGATAAAGATTTATGGCCGCACTTACCCCTCGCAAGGGAAGACCTCAAACCGTTGGGTTCGGAATGGTCCCTTACTTATGTCACTTGTGATGATATGATTTGTACGATAAACTAACCGAATCTATTCAACATTCATGCTCAAGGGTAATCTACGCCTAAGTCCGCGTGCATAATAATAACAATGAGAACCTATATCTAAGTTCGCATACTTCAAAGTAAGTCATCATAATGGCAAACACGCAATATCACACAATGAGCATATTGAACCATTAAATAAATGAATCACTATTCAAACATAAACCTAAACTAATCAAAATAACATGCTTAAAAATAACATAATCATGCTTAGAAATTAAATAAAAAAACTAAATTAAATCATGCTTAAAATAATAAATGAATGACCTATAAACTACAACATGCTTAAATACAAATTTGGATGAGACGAGATATGTGTATCTTAAGTGGTACGTGACGTTGTATCCCGAGTGCAGACCGCAATACCGTCCATTTGGAATCGGCTACGGATTTTACGTACGGGTTTCCATCCGATATACCACAAAAGGGAACACACATCCCGCTCATCCAACAATCATATCATGCCTCAAACGACTCTCATGCGATAATATTTTAAAATAAATAAAGTAAAATGAAAGATAATAAATAAAAGGATGCCCTCAGGTCTAACCTCTTTTGTCGTCTCACGAAAGCGCGTTACACGGCCGTCGGAAGGGAGAATGCTCTGCAACTTTTCTGGTTCACTAATCCAACGTTTCTCCTCGCTGTTTCACTGTCTGGGCTGCTGTTTTCACACTGTTTCGCTGCTGTTTTTGTTGTATTTTCTGGTCACTGTTTATTGGTAATTTAAGAGACTGTTTTGGTGCGGTTTTAAGGCAGTGTGTGAAGGCGTGGAGGCTGTGAATTATGGCGTGTGGCTGTGAGGTTAAGTGGCAGTGTTTGTTGAATGCGTGGGGGGCTGTGAATTATGGCATGTGGCGTGGGGCTGTGAGGCTAGCTGGCTGTGTTTATTGAGTGCGTGGGGGCTGTGAATTATGGCGTGTGGCGTGGGGTTGGATGATGGATGAGCAGTCTTGCATTTACTTTGTAGGCTTGTGAGTGGAAGTGTGGGCATGGATGCTTTATTTGTGCGCAGGTGGCGTGAAGCTATGTCGAGTGGTGGAGTTGAGAGAAAGGAGGGGCATGTGGCGTTGTTTGAGAGTGAGTGTGTTTAATGGGTGTGAGTGGGTTGTGAGCCAGGCGTGAGTGATCTTGGTTGATGCGTAGGGGCTGTTGAGGTTGATGCTAATGGCGAGGACTTGCTGAACAAAGGCAAGGGGCGTGAGGGCTGTCAAGTGAATTGGCTGAGTGCAGGTCTAGGGTTTTGACGTGAGTGGTTTTGGGTGCAACATGCGGGGGCATGTGGCTTTGGCGCGGACAGGGTGCAGGTTAGGGGGCTTACGCGTGAGGGATGAGGGCTGTGAGGAAGATGAAGATTAGGGTTTCGGCTCAGAGTGTATACGTGAGTTAGCTGTGACGAGTAGAGTTGGGGTATTTTTGTATGAATGAGCCAGGGTTGAATGTGTGGGTTAAAGGTTCTTTTTATAGGCCAAGGGATGGGGTTTTACCTTGTTGGAGAAGGAATATGATTTGTGTGTTTAAAGGGGATATCTTTTAATTTAGTATGTGATAAGGAAATCTTTTAATTTGGGGAAGTGATTTATGTATTTGAGGAAAGGGATCTAATTCAATTTAGGAAGGTGATTTAATTTGTGTCATGTGTTTTAATTTAATTTAATTTGTTTTAATTTAATTTGTGACATGTATTTTAAATGTTTTAATTATTTTTGGATGTGATTTAATGGGTGTGTTTTAAAACAGAGGTCCAACAAGCGAACCCGAAGCGAAACAAGCGAGTTAAATCTGACAAAATACTAATTCCCAACTTTACCCTTCCAACTTCCGTTTCCCGCGGCTTTCACAACTAAAGAGGTAGTGTCTCCATACGAGACTCATCATCGGGCTAATATGCAAAAATGCAATGCCTACAGTCACCCCCACTTTGATGGGACTTGTGCAGTGCATTTTTACTTACCTGGCTCGCCAGCTGCCACATAGTCCGCCTGTTTTGTTGAGTTGCTGTGATGGTGAGGTGCTTCGACCCCTGGTTCATTCCCGAACCGTTGATGTGAAGTGGTCCATTCCCAAACCGTTGATGTGATGTGGTCCATTCCCGAACCGTTGATGTGATGTGGTCCATTCCTGAACCGTTGATGTGATGTGGTCCATTCCCGAACCGTAGATGTGATGTGGTCCATTCTCGAACCGTTGATGTGATGTGGTCCATTCCCGAACCGTTGATGTGATGTGGTCCATTCCCGAACCGTTGATGTGATGTGGTCCATTCTTGAACCGTAGATGTGATGTGGTCCATTCCTGAACCGTTGATGTGATGTGGTCCATTCCCAAACCGTATCTCCATTCTCGGAGTGCCATTCCCGGCGTGCCATTCTCGGCGTGCTCATTCTCGAGCTGTCAATTCCCGGACTAATTCTCCATTCTCGGAGTGCCATTCTCGGCGTGTCCATTCTCGGACTTGTCCATTCCCGGACTATATCTCCATTCTCAGAGTGCCATTCTCGGCGTGCCATTCTCGGCTTGTCCATTCCCGAACTATATCTCCATTCTCGGAGTGCCATTCCCGACAGAACTGATCTGATGTGATGTGGTGAGGTGCCGCGACCTCGAGGTTCATCCCTGCAAGATGCTGCGATCTCTAGGAATCACTACCGAACTGAACTGATATGATGGTGAGGCACTTCGACCCCTGGGCTTTATTCCTGAACCATATGTGGGCTTTGTTCCCGAACCATCTGTGGGCTTTGTTCCCGAGTTGTGTAGAGAGTGGGCTTTGTTCATTGGGCTTTGTTCCCAAACTGAAAGTGATGGCGAGGTGCCTCGACCTCTGGGCTTTGTTCCCGAACCATCTGTGGGCTTTGTTCCCTGGGCTTTGTTCCCGAGCTGAATGTGATGGCGAGGTGCCTTGACCTCTGGGCTTTGTTCCCGAACCACCTGTGGGCTTTGTTCCCGAGCTGAATGAGATGGCGAGGTGCCTTGACCTCTGGGCTTTGTTCCCGAACCACCTGTGGGCTTTGTTCCCGAACTGATTTGATGATGTGCCATTCCTGGTGTGCTAAACCTCGTACCTAGGGTGTCACAGTGACGCCTCCGTACCTAGAGTGCCACAAATGTCTGAGTGCTAACCCCGTACCTAGGGTGTCGCGGTGACGCCTCCGTACCTAGAGTGCCATAAATGTCTGAATGATAACCCCGTACCTAGGGTGTCGCGGTGACGTCTTCGTACCTAGAGAGCCACAAATGTCTGAGTGCTAACCCCGTACCTAGGGTGTCGCGGTGACGCCTTCGTACCTAGAGTGCCACAAATTTCTGAATGCTAACCCCGTACCTAGGGTGTCGCAGTAGTCCACAATAGTCCACATGTCGTACCTTGCGTGCTAACCCCGTACCTAGGGTGTCACAGTGGTCTGAATGCCGTACTTGGCTTGCTAACCCCGTACCTAGGGTGTCGCAGTTGCGTCTCCGTACCTAGAGTGCCGCAGTTGTCTGAATGCTAACCTCGTACCTAGGGTGTCGCAGTTGTCTGAATGCTAAACCCGTACCTAGGGTGTCGCAGTTGTCTGAATGTCGTACCTGGCTGATCTGATATCTCCATACCCGGAGTGCCGTACCTGGAAAACTGATCTAATGTCTTCATACCCGGAGTGCCGTACCTGGCTGATCTGATATCTCCATACCCGGAGTGCCGTACTTGGCAAACTGATCTGATGTCTCCATACCCGGAGTGTCGTACCTGGCAAACTGATCTGATGTCCCCATACCCGGAGTGACGTACCTGGCTGATCTGATATCTCCATGCCCGGAGTGATGTACCTGGCAAACTGATCTGATGTCTCCATACCCAGAGTGTTGTACCTGGCAAACTGATCTGATATCTCCATACCCGGAGTGCTGTACCTGGCAAACTGATCTGATGTCTCCATACCCGGAGTGCCGTACCAGGCAAAA
Organism: Zanthoxylum bungeanum; assembly: GCA_019454045.1. Lineage (NCBI taxonomy): Eukaryota > Viridiplantae > Streptophyta > Magnoliopsida > Sapindales > Rutaceae > Zanthoxylum > Zanthoxylum bungeanum. The sequence goes on from SKCR01025403.1 coordinate 111,381, forward strand.
TTGATGCTGATAATGATGCGGGCCTCGCCCCCAGAGTGCCATACCCGGCAAGACTGATTCTGATGATAATGCAGTGGGCCCTCAACCCTGGGACGAATCCCGGAACTACAACTGATGATGCAGTGGGCCCTCGACCCTGGGATGCATCCTGGAACTGCAACAGACAACGAGGGCACCTCGACCTTGAGACGCATCCCAATATCGCTGGCAATGTGGGCCTCGCCCTCAAACTGATGATGTAGTGGGTCCCCGATCCTGGGATGTATCCCGGAACTACAACTGATGATGCAGTGGGCCCTCGACCCTAGGACGCATCCCAGAACTGCAACAGACAACGGGGACACCTCGACCCTGGGCACCTCAACCCAATACCGCTGGCAAAGTGGGCTTCGCCCTCAAACTGATGATGTAGTGGGTCCTCGACCCTGGGACACATCCCGGAACTACAACTGATGATGTAGTGGGCCCTCGACCCTGGGACGCATCCCGGAACTGCAACAGACAACGGGGGCACCTCGACCCAATACCGCTGGCAAAGTGGGCCTCGCCCTCAAACTGATGATGTAGTGGGTCCTCGACCCTGGGACGCATCCCTAAAACTAATGCTGATGTGGGCCTCGGCCCTGAGACTCATCCCCAAAACTGCTGCTAATTTGGGCCTCGACCTTGGGACTCATCCCCAAAACTGCTGCTGATGTGGGCCTCGACCCATGGATCCATTCCAAAACTCTGATGATATGGGCCTCGACTCTGGGATTCATTCCCAAAACTGATGCTGATTCATTTCTGAAACTGATGACATTGTACCGTTGCTGCTTCTGGTTGGCTTGTCTTTGCCGCTTTCTCTTTTTTCTTCTTTGAAACCTGTGAATACAAAACAAAACAAACACAAAAGAAAGCAAAATATGTTACGTGTATGCATGCATGCATGAATGAATTTCCTATTCCGCTGGGTTAGGTCCTCCTTGTGCTCTTCGGTGCTTCTTCCCTTTAATTGTTTTTGGTTGCCCGCTGGGTCTGCTTACGGTTTCTTTCTGTCAATTCTCTTCTTGTGATTGCTCAGTTTTCTTTTGTCTCATAGCTCAAGTTCCCATTACGTCCCTCATTCGCGAGGTGGTAGACTGGTCGCCCCCAGTCTTGATTTAGCTTTTTGCTCTCCGCTGTTTGTACTTGGTCAAGATGAACCACATGGTGGGGCCTTCCATATAATCATGCTATATCACATGCTATGAAATAGTCCCAATAGCTACACATATTATCATCCTCAAAGAATGCCCAGTATTGAAACCAGAGAACCTTCAAAACATTCAATGCAACTCAAGTCCAAGTCTTTGAATAAATGATCTACGCCAGACTCGAGGTGTGTGTGTGCAAAGGTTCCTTCGTAGATTCATCCCCAGGTAAGCTAACTCAATGATTTCGTCAAAAATCGGGATCGATGGGTCAAACCAACCTAGATGTGTCAATTATGCCTGCAATTGCTTTTTTGTGCTCAATGTGGTATGGTTTTCTTTCTCTTTTGTCTCTTTTTTTTTTCTTTTCATTTTGAATTTCTTTTTTTCTTTTCTTTTCTTTTTCTCTTTTTTTTCCAACACACCTACCCTTTAAGGTAGCATTTCTCCTCATGGTGGTCCTAATACTCGCCCATGGGTAGCTTCACGCTTATCGGTTATAGGTGGTTCAATTCTTTTCTTTAAAGACTTTTCTTTCATTTTCAACCATACCACACATCATAACATAAGCAAATCAAGATAGACATTTAAGCAAATGGTCATTCACCGACCTACAATTTCTTCAACTAGTCACCTTGCCAGTTACTCAGGTTTTCACTGCTAAGAACCTATAGTGGAGTGTTTACTAGTCTAACATAGATCAATCACTCAAAGTATCAGATAAAAACACATCAAGCGTTTATCGTTTCTAAGATTTCACCCTAAAGCAAACGATTTCATCATTGGACTTATGTCTAACTATCAAGGACTAAAAACAAACAATTTTTTTTTCTTTTTTTTTGTTTTTGTTTTTTTTTGTTTTTGTTTTGTTTTTGTTTTTTTTTTCTTTTTTTTTTTCTTTTTTTTTCTTTTTTTTTCCTTTTTCTTTTCTCTTTTTTTTTGAAGGCCCCCCCAATGGTCTTTCTATCACTGCCGTAAATCTCTCTGTTTCTCGGTTTCCTTTTCCAATATCCATGTTTGCTAAACACTTCTTTGACAAGTCTTCTTTTTCCTAACCCAACGGATATCTATGATGGCTTTTAAGACACAGGGGTTAACATGATGCATGTATGCATGAGATGCATGACATGTGTGCGATGCATGTAATATATAAGCTCATAAGAATTTTACACTAGTTGGCTCATCATCATTTTAGAAACTCTTGGCCCGATTGCCATAAAGCACAGACTCGTCCCAGTTTAAATGGCCCAACAAGCCCATAACTCATGACAACAAGTCCAACTGAATCCAAATGACAATGGTCCAAAACATAAAGGAATATTCTCTACCGATCCTACAACTATAGTTCATACACGGGTTTACAGGGGTATAGACAAAAGCTCCCGTCGACGAAGGATTGCCCACAACTAGGTCTCCCCACTCAAGGGTCCGAGCGACCAAGTGATCGCACCTTTTTTATACCCAAAGGTACGTGCCAACGAGTTATGGTGTGTGACTGACTGTCAAATGGATTTCCCATTGTAGATTCCCCAGAGGGAGGGTGGAGCGAGGCTCTCTTAAGTACCCAAGCCCCTTAGGCTCTTATCGCTTGGTGACATGAATAAACAACGAGTCCTCCAAATTAGTCCATCACAGTAGGCTATTAGTACATGATTATCTAGGTGCATTCACAGCTTTTCCTTATAGAAAGGTACTGAATGAAGGAAGACACCAAACCATTACCTAGCCTTAAAAGTGCCTTTGATTAAACCCCTTTCAACCTACGGTAGACACAGTTAACTAAAGCACAAATTACAATCACTACAAAACATTATTTCGAGGCCAATTCTCTAAATCCCCAGTGGAGTCGCCATACTGTAGGACACAGAACTTGACGACGCTGTTCTAGGTACTTACGTGTTCGGATAGTCCGACGACCGAATTTACTACCAACATATCCGGGGATCTCATGGGTCGCTTCCCAAAGATTCACCGATGACGTATGTGTAGGACACAGAACTTGACGACGTTGTTCTAGGCTCGCGGCCTAGTTGGGAGTACAAAATAACATGGAGTCGCCACATGGTGTGAACCGAGACAAAGATTTAAGGCCGCACTCACCCCTCGCAAGGGAAGACCTCAAACCGTTGGGTTCGGAATGGTCCCTTACTTATGTCACTTGTGATGATATGATTTGTACAATAAACTAACCGAATCTATTCAACATTCATGCTCAAGGGTAATCTACGCCTAAGTCCGCGTGCATAATAATAACAATGAGAACCTATATCTAAGTTCGCATACTTCAAAGTAAGTCATCATAACGGCAAACACAAAATATCACACAATGAGCATATTGAACCATTAAATAAACGAATCACTATTCAAACATAAACCTAAACTAATCAAAATAACATGCTTAAAAATAACATAATCATGCTTAGAAATTAATTAACAAAACTAAATTAATAATGCTTAAAATAATAAATGAACGACCTATAAACTACAACATGCTCAAATACAAATTTGGATGAGACGAGATATGTGTATCTTAAGTGGTACGTGGCGTTGTATCCCGAGTGCAGACCGCATTACCGTCCATTCGAAATCGGCTACGGAATTTACGTACGGGTTTCCATCTGATATACCACAAAAGGGAACACACATCCCGCTCATCCAACAATCACATCATGCCTCAAACGACTCTCATGCGATAATATTTTAAAACAAATAAAGTAAAACGAAAGATAATAAATAAAAGGGTGCCCTCAGGTCTAACCTCTTTTGTCGTCTCACGAAAGCGCGTTACACGGCCGTCGGAAGGGAGAATGCTCTGCAACTTTTCTGGTTCACTAATCCAACGTTTCTCCTCACTGTTTTGCTGTCTGGGCTGCTGTTTTCACTCCGTTTCGCTGATGTTTTTGTTGTATTTTATGGTCACTGTTTATTGGTAATTTAATGGACTGTTTTGGTGCGGTTTTAAGGCAGTGTGTGAAGGCGTGGAGGCGGTGAATTATGGCGTGTGGCTGTGAGGTTAAGTGGCAGTGTTTGTTGAATGCGTGGGGGGCTGTGAATTATGGCGTGTGGCGTGGGGTTGTGAGGCTAGCTGTCTGTGTTTATTGAGTGCGTGGGGGGCTGTGAATTATGGCGTGTGGCGTGAGGTTAAGTGGCAGTCTTGCATTTACTTTGTAGGCTTGTGAGTGGAAGGGTTGAGGGCTTACGTGAAGGTGTGAGGTAGTGTGGGCGTGGATGCTTTGCTTGGACGCAGGTGGCGTGAAGCTATGACGAGTGGTGGAGTTGAGTGAAAGGAGAGGCATATGGCGTTATTTGAGAGTGAGTGTGTTTAATATGGGCGTGAGTGGGTTTGTGAGCCAGGCGTGAGTGATCTTGGTTGATACGTGGGGGCTGTTGAGGTTGATGCTAATGGCGTGTACTTGCTGAACAGAGGCATGGGGCGTGAGGGCTGTCAAGTGAATTGGCTGAGTGCAGGTCTAGGGTTTTGACGTGAGTGGTTTTGGGTGCAACATGCGGGGGCAGGTGGCTTTGGCGTGGACATGGTGCAGGTTAGGGGGCTTATGCGTGAGGGATGAGGGCTGTAAGGAAGATGAAGATTAAGGTTTCGGCTCAGAGTGTATACATGAGTTAGCTGTGACGAGTGGAGTTGGGGTATTTTTCTGTGAATGAGCCAGGGTTGAATGTGTGGGTTAATGGTTCTTTTTATAGGCCAAGGGAGGGGGTTTTACCTTGTTGGAGAAAGAATATGATTTGTGTGTTTAAAAGGGATATCTTTTAATTTAGTATGTGATAATGAAATCTTTTAATTTGGGGAAGTGATTTATGTATTTTAGGAAAGGGATTTAATTCAATTTAGGAAGGTGATTTAATTTGTGTCATGTGTTTTAATTTAATTTAATTTGTTTTAATTTAATTTGTGACATGTATTTTAAATGTTTTAATTATTTTTGGATGTGATTTAATGGGTTTGGTGTGTTTCAAAACAGAGGTCCAACAAGCGAACCCGAAGCGAAACAATCGAGTTAAATCTGACAAAATACTAATTCCCAACTTTACCCTTCCAACGTCCATTTCCCGCGGCTTTAACAACTAAAGAGGTAGTGTCTCCATACGAGACTCATCATCGGGATAATATGCAAAAATGCAATGCCTACAGTATGACTCACACTTTTAATAAATCTGGGATTAATTAGATGAGAGAGAAAATTAATCTGGGATTAGTTAAGGAGATATTTTATCTGGGATAAAATATCATTTAAAGAGAGATAACGATTAATTTAGAATTAATCGGTAAATAATATATTTGATATATTAAACGAAATTGGATTTCGACGCGGAATTAAAATTAGATTTTAATTCGGGCGAACGAGTTAATTTAGAATTAATTCGTTAGCGACATGAATAGTGATTTCGCTAGGCATAATCATTTAATTACGTCGCAACAGAAAATTCGTTAATTTGGAATTAGCGAACCCGAGCCAGGGATTATTTGCGAGCGCATTCGCATTTCGAATTCGAGTGCGGCACGCAAGTCAAATCAAGTGTCAAATCGCTAGTCACTTCAATCGTCAAATCACTTGTCACTTTGAGTGATGTGACTTGACAACTTGATTGACTTGATGTAAGTTGATGTTTGAGTGTGTTACACTCAAGTGTGATTGAATGAAATGACTTATACCATTTTATTTGATTTTTTTGGTATATCATTCATTAATTTGTTTTTTGAAAACAATTACAATTCCACTCTCTCTCTCTTCTCACGCAATTGGAGCCAAAATTGCTCATCTCTCTCACGCCCATTTGGGCGATTTCTTCAATGGTTTTTCTGGGAAATGCCGAGAAGATGGGAAGCAAGTGTGATGATTTTTGTGGCAAAAATCACAAGAGCTAACACTCCGAGAGACATGCGAAGGTGATAGGGAAGTCCACCCATGAGCCGAGAATCGTTTGACGAAGCTTGGAGCTTGCTTGGAGGACCAACAATGGCAGAAAATGGTAGAGGACAGCAGCTCACTGCCGAGCAGTCCAGTGGGCAGAAAGTTCGAGTTTTGCTGCCTCTCGCGTCGCTCAACCGATCGATGTGAGTATTCCGCAACTCCCTCGTTGTATTCGCACTTATTTTCAATGCTTGAAATGATCTTGGAATTCTTAGTTTTTTCCAACAATGGTATCAAGAGCAAGGTTAAGCATGAAAATATGATTTAGGGCTCAAAATTGGGTAAATTGATTTTGAGCATGAATTTATGAAATTGGATGAATGAATATGCTTATATGTGTTTTAATTCAAGATTGATTGGATCAATTTGAAGAAATTTTGTTTGGAACAAATTTGCCCAAAATTTTGGTGTTGGCCGAAAATGTGAAGTGCCCTAATTGTCTTGGAATTTTGTTTTTTGATGCATTGGATGACTTGAAAACAATTGGGGATGTTGATTTAATGTTGATTTGGATTCAATTGGATTGGGTTTAAAATTGGACATGAAAATCCCCTTTGGCCGAGACTTTGTGTAGCATGAATGGGTTTGATTTTTTGATAAAATATGTTGGACATGTTTTGTTGTAATTGAGCATGATTAATTGTATAAATTAATGTTTTGGAAATATTGATTTGGGTGATTAATTGTGTTATACACTTTAGTGTAATTTAATTGGGAAAATTGGATTTTTGGAATTTAATTATTTGGGCCTTAAATTGGATTTGGGCTTGTTGTGTTGTAAATGGGCTTATTGGGCTTGGTTGTACTAAGTCGGGTTTAGGCAAAATTGGTTGGATCCAATTAGGCCCAAAACCGCTTCCATAAAGCCCAAATGCGACTAATGGACCTTTAAAGTTTAATTGGGCCTAATGGGCCTAAATTGATTTCTGGGCTTATGGGGTAACTCCCGGATTGGACTTTGGTTATTGGGTTCGACCCGAGTTGACCAAAAGTCCACACCTTAAGAAATTAATTAAAAGCCCATTGGACTTTAATTGAATTGACGTTGGACGTTAATCGGGCTTTGAGACCCGTAACGATTAAATTTGGAATTTAAGTCGTAAAGGTTTATTAAATAAAGTGTAGTATTTAATTTGGAATTAAATAGTGAATTAGAATTAAATGCAAATTGAATTGGATTTAATTGTGTAGTTTAATTTAATTCAAGAATTCGTACTTTGAGTACTTATTCGCAAAACGAGTTTGACTCGCGCAAAATCAAATCGTGGTTTGAACATTGGATGATCACTAATTATCAGATTAATTAATTTGATTAGATTGATTGATAACATGCTTGTGTGAATACATGGTTACGATGCATGAATAATGTATATCGGATGGATATTAGATGGGTGGGGCAATTTTAGAAATTATTGTAATAAATTTGGAATTTATTAATTGGACCTGCGTGTCCATCCTTATCAGCTCCTTATTCTTTGTATTCTCTTCTCACCTATTCCCCTCAATGTAAATGAGGTTTCTTTAGAAGTGCAGTGTAACGGGTAGAAGTAATACATGTGCTAGCGGGAGAGAGAAAGTGAGAGATTTGATCTAGGATCAATGTGTAAAGTATTCATCCGCATATCATTATTATTTATTTATACGCGCTTTATTATGTGTTTAGAATGCATGTTTAAGGGTGTATGATGATGAGACCTTAACAAAGATATTAAATTGGTTGCCAATTTGCACTCGAAAAACCCTCACAAATATTAAGCGTTTTTCCTTCCATTGAGTGATTCTTACTCAAGATCTAAGACTGGCATTGGCTTGTTGGCCAAAATCAAGGCCTTTGTCCGTCGAATATGTGTTTGAATCACGAGAGCTTTGTTCCATATCGGTGTTTTGTCCAAGTTGTGGTTTGTTGGCCAAAGTCAAGACCATTTCTTGTCCATCGACATTGATTACGAAGCTTTCCATGGTCAATGGGTCGCGCTTGACTGGGATCACTAAGTTTGTTGTGCCAAAGCCAAGGCTTAGTTGATTCAGAGGAAAAAGGTTAGGCAATACATTGGATGTATTGGCATATATAAGATATATGTTTCGGACTTGGATGTCCCCCTACTGGATCTAGGAATTGGATTGGATCCAATTGATCTTAGAGATCTACCTAGTTAATTATCATACAATTTGTTGGCCAAAGTCAAGATTGTGTGATATTAACGGGATCCTAGCCCACTAGGAAACACGGTTTCCCGAGTACTTGACAGAGGGTTAGAGGCTCGCCGAAAAATAGTGGGAGGCAAGAATTAAATTTGCAATATTTGTTTAATTACTTGCCATACGCGCTCAAACAAATATCATTCGTCATATAAATTAAATGTTAGTTGGACTAATATTTAAATTGTTGTCTTAATTAATAGTTGGACTATATTCAAACTATTCATTTATAGTTGATTTTATAATTGGATTATAGTAATCAATATAATTGATTTTATTCTATTAAAATTATAGTTGATTAAATAGTTGGACTATTGTAATCATTATAATAAATAGTACCGAAATCGTTGATCAAATAGTTGGACTATTAGAATCAAGATAGAAATTGAAAGATTGATATTTAAAACATAATCCTAGGGAAAATGTATTTAAATGGTTTAATTTTCAAATTGGGAATTAATTTCAGGATGGTCCTGGAAACTAATAGTTACTTTATTTGATAAAATAACATATTAAGCCTAAAGCCCGGAGTTAAGCAAATAGTAGAGCATGATATTTGGAAGATCATGTAATGATAACTTAAATGCTTAATCCATTAAGCTTGTCGTAGTAGACTCCTTAATTTCTGAATCAGAACTAAGGATTAGATCCTTAAAGTATGATAATGAAATTGAAGGATCTTCATAAATCTATCTTTAGATTTTAGAAGTATTAAATTGCAATGAATAACTCTTGGAGAGTTAATGACTATTCTCAAGAAGATAAAGTCAAACTTTGCAATAAGGCAAGTAGCGCAAGGCGCACTTTACCTTGATATTCTAGAAACCCGAGGCTTGGCCAAAGGCTACTGGAATATGAAAATGGCAAAGGCAAAATCATTATAATCTTTTAGAAAGATAAATGACATATCCCAAAATGTCTGCCTAAATGTGGCAAACGGGATCGCGGAAGCGTGACTACCGTTTGGACAAAGCAGACATGAAGGAATTGAAGAACGAGCAAGGCTCTGACTTCAAATATGTTTGTTATGTTATGTTCACTACTAGTATTAAAATTGGATTTTAAATACTCAGTATGGTACATAAAATATATGTATTGTTGTTCAGAATCTGCTTTGAGCAGGATACTGACTTCAATTGAGATTTATCTGCGAATTGGAAACGGGACGAAAGTCGCTGTTTCAACCGTAGATACCTAAGTTTAGGAACTACCCTCGGGAATGTACCTAAATTTGGAAACTGTTATAATGTAACTAGTTTGACTAGAAACATTATCTTTATATCAGTGTTTAACCCCCGCTGCGGGTGAACCTTTATATCTAGAACACTAAAGTGTTTCATATATAAAGATGATATTGAGATAAACACATTAGATGTGAATAACATCATTTACATTTGAATATAATAAAATCTCAAATATATAACATGACAAACAAATAGCTCAAATTGATTTCATCAGTTGAAACATATTGTGGCATTGTTGTCTAGGACACAATGAAACAGACTCGTATATCCACACTTTTGAAGAGTGGGTACTCGGACTAATTTGATTCCATTCAAATAAAGTATACGAATCTAGTTTATTGGGCAAAGTGCCTAAAACACTATTTACTTGGTAAAAGTGTAAATGCCACTGATCTGTTAGCCCTAGTTCATTGTGAAGCAAGTGGGCCCATGTCTAGCTAGGCTAGATGTGGATATGAATATTTCGTGACCTATACGGATGTGGCATCGCGTTATGGTTACGTGTTTCTTTTGAAACACAAATCAGAAACTTTTATAGTTTTGACACGAAATAGACGAACATATCGGCTAAAGTATAACACCGTCACGGTAAGACCGTTATGGAAAATACTTAAGCAATAAGTTTCTAAAATACTTGAAAGAGTATAATATTCTTTCAATGAGGACTCCTCCCGGAACACGTCAAGTTGACGGTGTGTCCGAACCGAGTAACCGAATTTTGTAAGACATTATAAGGTTAATCATGAGTCGCTCTGAGCTACCATTTCCTTCAACAGATAAGCATAAACAGTGCATAACTTATTTAGATTAAGGTTCCATAAAATCTGTTTGACAGATTTCATATTAGATATGAACATGAAAGAAACCGGGTTTCACATTCCTGAATATTTGGGTATGCTAGGCATATGTTTGGATGATACCAAACTAAAACCCAAATTGGATAAGTGCCAATTGTAGGTTATCCTAGGGATACCATAAGTATAGTAATTATACAACTCACAAGAGAACAATTAGATTGTTGCTTACCATGCGGTTTTCCTGAGAGGAATACCGATATGCAGTGGTAAGTGGGAGGATAGTAAAACTCGATGAAAATCGGAGTAATACTGTTCAAGGCACCGATTCCTAATGGAACACAAATAGTTCATCAAGGATGAAACTATACCAGTAATCTTTGAATACACAAGAACCGCGTAGATCAGAGAGATTCAGAAAATGACCTGGGGTATGGGTTTCTGATCTCACCTCATAAAGATGTTAATCTTATTGAGGAACACCAACTGATTACGTATGAGGAAGTGATACAAGGTATCGACTCCCAATTATGACAAAGTGTCATGAATCCAAAATGGATTCCATGTATATCAACTAAGTTTGGATACTAGTTGATGTACCGCAAGGCATTGTGCCTATTGGTACTTATAAGTCTTCAAGGAAGACATACATGGATGGCAACATACCAACATATAAAGCTAGGCTTTTAACGGAAAGGTATCGTTATCAACATTGTGTTGATTACGATTCAACCTTTTACCTGTTGCCACGGTAAATCCATTTGGATAATACTTGCTAAAGCTGCTTGTTTTATTTATGAAATATGACAGCTTAACGGGAAAATCGCTTTCCTGAAAAGGAAACCTTTTGGAGGATGTTTACAACATCATGTCGGTTTTGTCGTACCATAACAAGCAAACAAGGTTTGCAAGTTATTCGATCCATGTTTGGATTGAAGCAAGTATATGTTCTTGGAATTATCATTTTGATGTAATCATAATAGTTTATGATTTAATTCAAAACGAAATGATTCTTGTGTATATAAGGAGGTTAGTGGGAGCGCACTGACAATAAATGTCCTATAAATAATAATAATAATATGTCATTTCTTGGAAATGATATTCCCATAATTATAATCGGTGAAAGCTTGGCTTTCGAGAAAACTCTCCGAGAGAATCGTACATTGAAAAATGTACGAGACCTGGTGTCTCATACGCTTTGAGCACATGAAGTCACAAACAGGCCAATCCAAGTGATAGTCACTGGATTGATGTTAAGAACATCCGTTAGTTTCTTAGAGAACTAAGGATATTGTCTTAAACTATGGAGAATGAGAACTTGAAGTGACTGGGATCACTGTAGCAAGTTTCCTAACCGATAAAGACGACTATAAGTCACAAACGGTACTATACAAAGTTTGAATAAAGGAACAGTGAGCTGAAAATCTTCCAAGCAAGATGCTGTTACCGTATAAACAACAAATGCGGGTTATTACTGCAGCTGAGGCACCAATAGAAGCCATTTGGGTCGATAATAAATCTAATTAGATTAGATATAGTTTAATTAGCAACTGAGCTAGGCTACAACGCAGGCTAAAGAATTAATGGTCTCATCAATGATCCAGA